>JAZHYW010030002.1:0-2500 GCA_037355805.1 Ixodes ricinus
GCTCAGCCAGGTGCTCCGGTATGTTTGATTTTTTTAATCGGCGTTCGAACGTTTGACCGATACCGATTCAGATCTCCAAACGAGCCAACCGTGGGATGGCGCGGCAGATTATGGCATACGTGCCGCCGGGCACAAGGCGTGCATACTTAAATATTCATGCTTTTGTTCGTTTCTCCCACAGACTTGCGTGTATTGCCTGGCGTCAAAGCGAGTGGCCGCCGGTGCAGCAGCACCGGCGGGCTCCCAGATCCGATCCAGCCTACTACAATAGGAGATCCCGGTGGTGGGAACCATGAGTTAGTTATTATAATATGCGCTAGATGTTCCAGGTGGTGCTAGTGTGCCGACGCAAACAGAGCCATTTATACTGAGAGAGTTTGGCCTTCTTAACGGGAGATTTTGACAGCCTGGCGGCACACAGCAGCGTAGTCTGACAACCGGGGGATGACTACTTCCGTCCGCCATTCTGGGGCTCTGACTCATAGGAACTTAATGCGATTTCTCAGCAATAAAGAAGACAAAGAAGTGACGCCATTTTGTGTTATCGCGAAATCCGCTGGTTCTAGCGGGCAACAAGCTCCGCCGCGTTTGCCGAACTCTCTCGGTATAAACGGCTCTGGACGCCAGGACTGAAGCAGACAGCAACCAGTCGAAAATTCACTTCCGGTAATGCATTTCTAGGGGAAAAAGCGAGTGCATTTTCTCCTGCGCTCGATCATAAGAGCCAATTTCCGAAGAATTCGTACGTACCGGTGCTGGAACATTCTCAGTCAGGCCGGCGAAATAATTAATCAGTTACGGTGTTTTTTTGTTTTTTTTTTCAAATTCTCCGCATTAAGAACTGGTGCTAAAACGCGCTTCGTACGTGTATTTATGTGCAGTGTCGGACACCGTTAGCGCGAGACGCGACGTCGGCGATTTTCACCATGAGGGATATGGAGCCAAATGAACGAAGGACATCCAGAAATTAAGACAACAGAACTACGCTGTAGCACTGGATCAGTAACTACCCGCGCATGTACGGTCAAAAATTAATTAAAGTGCCACGCACGTTATATATTCCTGCTATGTGCGAACTTCTACGTTCACAATATCACCAGCACGATCGAAATCACGAGAACAAGTGCCCGATAAAAGCTGCCCGGCAGAGAAAATACGAAGAGACATCTTTCATAGCCTACGTGCTTTATTATTTACGTTTCGAATGTTTTTATTCGCTAATGCGCGACAGGGTCATTTTCATATAATGACAGGACTGCCAGATTAGCAATATATAAGCGTCACCGGAATGCTGATGAGCCTCGAACACACTCTACATTTCTTTCTGATTGTAATTATGCTCTAAATCGTCGCTTGTTTCATACCACCACCTGCTGTGGAACCGAGGTTTGGGCGTGAAATATAACGAAGTTAAACATCGTTCTCTAATAAAGAAAAATGAGCTAATTAAAGTAATTACACATTTACAATGTTAATCAAGGGAGCATACAATTCGGTACAACCGAAATAACCAAAGTCTTTTGTGTTATTTTCCGGCGAAGAGACAAATGCACGCGCGTTTTCCAGGAATGCACGGGAGCACTGCAAAAGTAGACTGTGTGCTGTCTGCTTCTACTTTGCGTCGCGGAAGTCGCGTAGACACTATAGTGCCAGTTGAACTCTAGCGTTCATTATAATAACTCTTATAGTGGAAATACCCTATATGTATATATATATATATTTTTTTTTTATTGGTGTATTAGTGTCATGCGTGAGAGAACTACATTTCATTTCCTATCGATTTCGAACGAATATGAAATGTAGTTAAATGTTATACACTGTAATATATACATAGCACGTACGTGCATATATATATATATATATATATATATGGCGCATACACATACGTATATATATATATATATACGGGGTGTTTTTTTAACCTAACAGATTCGGTAGAAAAGCCGTGAGGGGTCACTTATACCGCTGTGAGTGAGTTATGCGGCCAGGGGGACATATTATAAGGGGCTAATCAGTAACAATCAGTGGCTATCAATTAGTAAATTCGTTAATTAGCTCGGTAATTAAATGAAAATGGGCATATGGTTCAAATTAGAGATTGCTGATCGTCATCGAAAACCCCTAAATTAGTCATTTTCAGAAGGGCTTTGAGCGCGTGCGAAGCATCGTAGTAATTTTGCATGGTTACCGCTCGTGGAGACGAGGTACAAAGCTAGAGGTTGCGATAAGGCACCCGCACGATTTTTTCGGCCCCAGCCTTGTACCTGCGCTAGCTCAGCTACTGGCAATGCTCGAGGCATGAGCGGAGCTATCTAGCCCTGAGACAAGGCTAGATACCGTAGCAACCCAGCCTTGTACCTGCTCCAGGAGCGGTAGCTTTATTGCACTACATACGCCTACTCACGCGCTCAAAGTCTTCGTGAAAATGACTCATTTAGGGGTTTTCGACTGACGCTGATGGAGGATTTCTAGTTGGAACCATATGTCTATTTTCATGAAT
>JAZHYW010030002.1:7500-37028 GCA_037355805.1 Ixodes ricinus
CGCAGACAAATACTTAATAAATTGTTGTCAGTACATGTAACAGTTAATTCAGTCTAATGTTTAATAGCCTTAAGGAACAAAAGGCAAATTCTAAAAAATACATCTCTTCAGTTATGTCCCTGTTTCATAATCATATTTGGTTGCTTCAAAAATTAACACTACAACTAACAGTCAAGTAAAATGTCGACGTAATATCGCTAAAACAATAGGAATTGTCAGCTTTCTACATGAGTAAAGCGCTTCGAAATTGCGGAAGTGATCATTTGTAACGTTGCTGCTTCTTGATGGTGTTCTCGAATGTTAATCACATTTTCTTTTTCCTGGCGAGCTGTTTCCTCTGTATAATCGTCCTCTTTTTGGTGTTCTAGTTGCGCTTTGTCTGTTTATTGAAAGGTTATTCAAAACCTTTGCAGTGTCTGTGAGAACATTTTTTTTTTTTGGCATCACATTTAATAACGTTATTTTTTTTTATTGTTTTCGTTACTGTTAGAGAACTCACAATTGCAAAATTATTTTAATTTATGTGGCGACTGATTACGTTTGTAGGTGTAACTAGTTTTCAAACTTCGAAATTATTTATTTTGTTCTCACTTACTTCATATTGTCAGAAGCTTGTAGAAATAATGCAATTATTTCACACGTTGCTCTTGTGTGATGAACGACTCGTTTCATGTCTGTTCGAGATTTTGAAAAAGTGTGGCACCAGCGACGTTCGCAGAGGTTCTATCAACGAAATATTGATTACTTTTGATTCTGTGATTTCAAGGCTGTCAAGAACACTTAAGGAATTTTAGATCTGCTGCATTACGTTGACAAAGGTACATGATTATGCCACGTCTAAGCGATGATATAAACGGCACTTGACCAAATGCCATGCGGCTGTTTGACAGAGCACCGTTTTATTTATTTTCGCGGTTAAGGTCCCGTCCTTCGGCACTGCCTGTGGTGCGGCCTGAAATGTTAGAGCCGATCTTGTTGAGCCGTTGCAGACGCGATGACTATGACGCTAAGGTGGCAGCATTGCGAAGGTGCAAAAGACTACTGAAGCTGTACTTTATTTTTCCACTAAAAAGAGGTTTTGTTGTGAAGGCCATCTCTGTTTTTCTAAGGCGTTATCCGTTCACCGGAAAATACACAATTTTCAAAATAATTTTAAATTCAGTTTAAAAAATGCGAGAATATAACCCGCGATCTACGCCGACTAGAGACGGCAACCCTAGGAATTCTGGTCGGTATTTCATCTGACGACCTCGCTAGATTTACCACCGACTGCACTGCTGACGGGTTGTGCAAATATCCCAGTTATATATATAGAATTAACTTAGGTGGGAAGTGTAGTGAAAGTGTGATGACGAGATAACTTTCTTTTAGTCGCATGCTTCAGCTCTCAATTAAAAAAAAAACATTTAACATCGTCGTTTTTGTACCCGCAGACCGACTTTGGTAGGAGAATAATGTTTAACTATAAAGTGTTAAGGTACCTTCAATAGAAACTCTGTTTCATTGCTCGTGCTTAACAACACCGGGCACGGTTGAATGGTAAAATGACTTCTCCGATTTGATGACCACCTGTCCTCGCATAATAAGGACGTAAACGTGCGACTAATCTCATGAAGCTTCTTTTGAATTTGATAGAGCATGGTAATGCATTGGGCTACTTCTGCTCTGAAGCCAATTCTCGGATTCCCTTACAACCCAAAGATGCTCAAGCCGGCATGCAAATTCCTCATTCTGCGAAATAGCGATGGCAGAATATTAGCTTCCCTGTCCTCTCTTCTCGCCTCTATTGTTTTGAAAGCTAGTTCGGGACCTTAGTAAACAATTGAAACGACGTATTATCTCGTTTTGCTGTTCATTTGATCGACCTTGTTTCTACTGTATCGCCGCCCTCTGCGGCGCCCAGAGCTGACAGACAATTTAATTTTATGTACGCAGTCTTTTCGAGGCTGCTTCAGCTTTATACCCGCGAGGTTCTTCGTTGGGCACACTTCGTTGTCGGTGGTTTGCGCAAATTCATCCATTCAGAAAAAATAAAAGAAACAACTTTGCACCAGTTAACCTTTTGAAGCGCGAAGTGCGCACGCACCTCGGACGTGAAACGTGTTACCTAATCGGGGCCCTGGGGACCTTGCAGACCGCGTGCGTACCCCTGCACTAAAGACGGCCTGCAGCTAAGCCATGCCTGATCCTCAATCTGTGTTTGTTCAACAGGCTTTTGCGGAACGACTCGTACTGGGGCAGATTTCTTTTTATCAAGTTACTAAGATGGTCAGAAATCCTTGTTAGACTGGCACGTTACGGACCTTCGGAACGAACTCCTTTAAAGAACTAGCGTACCTGCTGGTCATCTCGTGCACTATCGGCTTCTGCTGGTCCAGCGATTATCTAGGGAGTTTGATCTGAATTTCTTTATTATGTGGGTCTGACAAAGGTATGTCTAAGTTATTTTTAACCCCATTTTTACGCATTGCCAGCATGAGGTCTACTATTAGGTAGTAAGAGTGCAGTTTTTATTGTAAAACAATTTTTAACAGTATCAGTTGATAACACTCCCAAGTTCACTAAATCCCGTAACCGTCGTCGTTAACTATAATGGATGAATGCAGGGATGTGAATAAATGGTCACAATATATAAGTGATGAAGTTTTCCTTTAAAAAATCAATAAAGCTCATAATCTTGCCTCACTAGAACTGAGTTCCAGTTTCTTGTAACCATTTTAAAATCCGCACGCTTATTTATTTGTTCTATTATCGCGTAGAGGGCCGAAACTGGGCTAAAGAACGTATGTATAAAATGATTGATTTGTCACTCTTATTAAAATGAAGTGGAAGGACATTGCTGTAAATTTATTTTGATCATCCAGAGGATAGAAGCAACAATGGTTACCAATCGTAACCCCAAGCACATGTTTTCGCACCGGCCTTCCCTTTGGGTATTGTACATGGGAGATAAAATGTTTATGACATTTTAAATACAAGGTGTTAGCCTGAAAACAGCACCGGGTCTTCCTACATGTTCGAAGTATTGAACCGATATAAGTACTTGAAACCGGTTCTTAAATCACTATGTAGAAGAAAAGAAACTATATTAGAATTTGAAGGAACTTTGTTTCAAGTACAGAACGAGCAGGTTGGTAGGGATAATTAAACTTGGAAACTTGAAAAACTTGAAAGTTTCAACTGTACCAGTTGGAAGTTTGTGTTTGTTCGTCCCTTTTCGTTTTCTTCCTTATGTTCCATTAACTTTGTTTCTTTGCTCTGTTTAAGGGGCTGCGATCTTTGTTAGTTTTCCCGCACTATTCCAGCTCTGTCAGAATCAGATTACCCTAGTCCGACGGAATAGGATAATAATATTGATATGAGTAATTCAGCATGTGATTGCAAATATGAAAACAAAGGCAGAAATGTTCATCGCTTGTCTGACCTGGCCCGAGCGCTCGCAGGATTATTTCAGTCGTCTCGAAACGTGAGACAGGGTCACTCGTGACTTCGGACTCATATTGAAGCGTCTTTGACAGGTCATAGGTTTGTCATTGACTCATATTATATTGAAGATAACTAAAAATATCATAGATGAAACCTTGTGACCTAAATTTATATCTCATTATTCAATTTCTTGGCAATTGAAACATGTGGATCGTTATGCTCTATGTCTAATTTTCACTGGCAGAGAAATGAGCCGAAAAACGAACCGCGATCATCCTGTCAAGCACGTAGTTAGAAGGGGAACCACAAATATGTCACCAGTGTTCACCATATCCATAGGTAGGGGTTGGCTAAGTATAGGGCGGGTGCTTAGCTCCAAACATTTTCATTACTTTGCTATTTACGTTAGCCCCTTTGCGATGGGATTCGAGGGTACAGAATGGACATTGATGGTTTTATTTTAAAGAGTTGAGATAGATTGTTCATGCAGTTCTTGTGTTTCAGCAGTGAGCAGAATTCGACAGCTTTTTCACAGTCCGAAGGAAAGACTGTAATAAAAAGTCGACTTTTATCTTCTAAAATTAAACTACTTCGTAAGAAGTTGTGATGGTGGTGAGTTGCGCGGTGAGTAAATTTGACTTATGAGCCATTCCAGCCAAACTATGCTTGTGAAATGTGAGAAGCTTCAAACGCAATATTGTGGCACTGCCCTTTCAAGTATTTTAAGAAGCACATACACTGCTGCACCTGAACACTACGTATGACATTTTGCTTTTGTCGGCCTGAAGGTAGAAGCACCAACTATACCCCCATCATAGACGGAGAGTGGACAGTAGTAGTATTATTCTGTAGGCCGGCACTCATACGACTCGCTTGGTTGTTTGAATAACCAGGTGGATCAACTTTCCATCTAGCTTACTATAATGAGATTCTGCAGAGGAAAAATGTTTTCCCAAGGCGTTCGAAGATTCTTCTCGTGAGGATTAGTAGTTCTAGGGATACTATCCAGTGCGTTTCATTTGTTATTGCGCATACGAGAAGATGCCTGGGAAACTATTTCTCCCTGCAGATGTCAAAGAGTGAATGGAGTGAGCGCCAGTGTAAGATATGTTTTCTTCTCCACGTGTTTTCATTCTGCCTTCGTGCTGCTGGAAGGGTTGCTGTTTGTATTTTTGTAGAAGGACAAGAAGTAAAAACACGCCAGCATTTATCAGTCAGATCATGCAGATGGATTTTCCGTTCCAGGCGTTGAGAGAAGCAATCGTGTTTTCCAAATTATTGTGTGTTTCGGTTTTGTTTTCCAGATTAGAATTTTGGGAGATTTATGTTTTTAGGCCCATGACCATTTGGAGTGGGAAATAAAACTGATGGTTTCGGACTGGTAAGGATTACTGATGGGGTGTTCGACCTGGGATTCAGAGATAATTTGATTCTGACAATGGAGGTGTTGTCGGCTTAGTCTTTGTTTGTTAGGTCCTCTCAGTTTTATTAGGAGAGCCCTGCACAGACAGACGGGCCAGCTGTATTGATTCAGCAGTTCGGATGAAGCGGCCCTGGAAAAGAGTGTGGTCGCAGCTTTGCGGTCATGTTTGTGGATAGCGTCGTTTTGCAGTCTCTCGCGTTCTTCTGCGTGTGTTGAACTTGGGTTGATAGGTTTTCGTGTCGTTTCTATTTGGGTTCGTTCTGTTTACCTTGGTTCTTTGCTGAATATTTGTGTGGCCTAATGATGAACTGCGCATTGTTGGACCTCTCTGTGAAAATTGACGGTTGGAAAGCAATATCTTTTTTAACTAGAACTTAGATTGTGGAGTTGGAAGTCATCAGGCTTGATATAGTCAGGTTAGTAGTAATACGATATGTCACCGAGTCTGTATCTTCTGCATCGAGATACATTCGAGAAATATGTATTTGTATCTCAGTATTGATTTGCATTTAAGCTGTATTGCTTGTATCCCGATACTTGTGCCAGGTATGTCGTTACATTTGTTGTCTTTTTAAAAAAAAATTAGGCAATCTATATTATGAACCCCTTATAACATAATCCTATCTTTATCACAAACATAGCATAACTGTGGTTTAAAAAAGATAGCGGGCAAGAATAACAAAATCAGCTCCACTGATAAAGCTCTCCACTCTTTCCAGTTTTGCAGAGAACGCCTAAAGGAGTTGAGTGAAGAAAAAGCAAGGTCCTGTTGTACAATCTCCCTACAGAATAGGTGACTTAGAGGTTATAATATGACAGCTTGAGATGCACCCTCACGGCAAAATTCCTCGCCTCTTCAGGCGTGGGACACAGTCTTTATCTTTCTGCAATTCCCTGTAAAAGAATTATTTTCACTGGGCTTCATTCTGGCTCTAATTTAATCTAATTTCCGCGACATTCTGGGATCTCAATGTGTTTAGATTTTACCAGAATTTGTTGGCACGACCTATTTTTCGCACATTGTTGGCGATCCGCGAATTTCGCGGATCGCCAACAATTTGCGAAAAATAGGTCGTGCTAACAATTCTGGTAAAATCTAAACACATTGAGATCCCAGAATGTCGCGAAAATTAGATTCCGCGAATAATTCCAGGGCTTTCCAGGTTGCGAAATATTGAGCCCGAATTGAGCCCGTGAAAAATAATTCTTTTACAGGGAGTTGCAGAAAGATAAAGACTGCGTACCACGCTTGAAAAAGGCGTCTGTCCGAAATGAACCCTGGTTTTGCCGTGAGGGTGCATCTCAAGCTGTCGTATTATAAGCCTGTAAGTCACCCATTGTGTAGGGAGATTGTACAACAGGACCTTGCTTCTTCTTCACTCAACTCCTCTAGGGCGTTCTCTGCAAAAGTGGAAAGAGTGGAGGGCTTTATGAGTGGAGCTGATTTTGTTATTCTTGCCCGCAATCTTTTTTAAACCACAGGTTTCTTTTATGTTTTGTGATAAAGATGGATTATGTTATAAGGTGGGTTCATAATATAGATTGCGAAGCAACGTGCACCAAACTGATGTTTGTATATTTAATTTTTTTTTAAAACGACAACAAATGTAACGAGACACCTAACTATGGCAAAGTATCGCGATACAAGCGATACATCTGTAAATGTATACTCACTACTGAGATACAAATACATTTTCTCGAATGTATCTCGATACAGAGATACAGATATTCGAAAGTGTTTCTAAGATACTGATAGCGATACATTTGTATCGCGATGTAAGTAATTTCTAAGATACTGAAGCAATACATTTGTATCGCGATACCGCCTAGCCCTGACTAATATCAAGTTTTGTTGTCATTTTAGGAAGCTTCCAACTCCGCAATCTAAGTTTTAGTTAAAAAATTATTGCTTTCCTACCGTCGATTTTCACAGAGAGGTCCAACAGTGTGAAGGTCATCATGAGGCCACACAAACATTCGGCAAAGCATCAAGGTAAACAGAACGAACCGAAATAGAAACGACGCGAACACCTATCAACCCAAGTTCAACACACGCAGAAGGACGCGAGAGACAGCAAACGACGCTATCCACAAACATGACCGCAAGCTGCGCCCACGCTCTTTTCCAGGGCCGCGTCATCCGAACTGCTGATTCAATAGAGCTGCACTCAGCCCGTCTATGCAGGGCTCTCCCAATAAAACTGAGAGGACCTAACAAACAAAAGACAAAGCCGACAACACGTCCATTATCAGAATCAAATTATCTCTTGAATCCCAGGTCGAACACCCCATCAGTCATCCTTACCAGTCCAAAACCATCAGTTTTGTTTCCCACTCCAACTGTTCACGGTTCTTTTAAATATAAATCTCCCAAGTTCTAATCTGGAAAACAAAACCGAAACACACAATGATTTGGAACGCACGATTGCTTCTCTCAGCGCCGGAGCGGCAAATCCATCTGCACCCAAAGCGTTTATCCTGACTGATAGAGCATCGTAACGGCGTGTTTTGGAGCTACTTCTGTGGTAGACGCCTCGCTTTCTTTCCTTCTACAGAAAATACGAACAGCAGCCCTTTCCAGCACGAAGGCAGAATGAAAACACGTGGAGAAGAAAACAAATCTTACTTTGGCGCTCCTTCCATTCACTCTTGTGACATCTGCAGGGAGAAGTAGTGTCCCAGGCATCTTCTCGTTTGCGTAATAACAAAATGAAACACGCTGGGTGAGGGATCGAACATCCCTAGAGTCTTGGTGGTGCACCGCGCACATGTGGACTGTGAGAAGAATTATCTTCGAGCATATTGTTTTTATGTATTGTACTTTTCCGGTGCCCCTAAACAGCCCGTAGGCCTACATAAGGGTGCACCGTTGACACTTACATGCAGTTTTTGCATAAAAAGCATGCACGCAAACGCATGCATAATTTGAAGAAACCAAAAAACGTGAAATATAAATGTAAATGAGAAAAAGTGCATAAAGTTGAAAACAACACTGTTTGCTAAAAAGACTGATACAAGAGAGCGTCACATTATAAAAGCATTAGCAGAGACCGCATACTAAAACTTTCCCGCAAAAAGATATCTACTTCGGGCGTGTTTGCGACATTTGACATGTTAAAATTATACTGGATACGTTCAATGGGTCTTAAGCTTTTTGGCTCAGAGGAACCGAAAACACGATGGGAGCGAAGAGACCTGCCAGGTACAGCAATGAAAACGGATGAGGTTAGCTTGGGGCAATCAATAAAACCGTGGAGACATTTGTGTAAAAATAAAAAGTCTCGTGCCTGTCTCCTTTCGGAGAGGCAGTGCAGGTTTAAAATCTTCAACAATCGCTCATGGCTGAAATAAATTCGCCTGTTAAAATAACGATCGTAAAGCAGTCGAACAAACTTCTTCTGTACATTTTCAAGTTCATTCGAGTTTGTCTGGTTTAAACGATTCCAAACAACGCTGGAGAAATCCAGTTTAGACAGGATGAGGGATCGGTACAAATACAAAAAGCAAGAATATCCCCTAAAGTTTCGAGTCATTCTGGTTATTGCTACCTTGAAAATGTCGCCCCACCTTTGTGGGGCGACATTTTTCCCCCTGCAAAAAGAATCTCATTGTGGTGAGCTAAATGGAAAGTTGATGCACCTGGTTATTCAAAAACAAACTGCCGAGTCTTAGTGAGTGCCGACCTCAAGTGAGAAGGGCTTCTACAAGGAATAAATACTTTTGCAGTCGATATCCACTGGTAGAAATACCCTATTACGTCCCAGTATGATTCTTAATCGAGGGGTATATTCATCAGTTTAAGCCCTACCTTCGGGCCGACAAAACAAAATGTCGTACGTGATGTTCAGGTGCCGCAGTGTATCTGTTTCTTTAAAAATATTTGAAAGGGCAGTGCCACAATATTGCGTTTGAAGCTTCTCACATTTCACGAGCATAGTTTCGCTGGCGTGACTTATAAGTCAAATTTACTCACCCGCAACGGCACTCACCATGCAGCTTCTTACGAATTGGTTCAATTCTAAAGATAAAAGTCGACTTTTTATTACAGTCTTTCCTTCACAAAGAAAGGTAGAATTCTTCTGCTCACTGCCAAAGGCCCGTTCACACTCTTGCGAACGACTTCGACCGAGTAGAATAGGTGCCATGTTCGATAAATGTTGTTTCTCCTAAAAGAAACGGATGATGGAAATGACGATGTCGCGTCTGATTGGTTAGTGGCTCAAACGACGAAAGTTCCGTCTTTCTGTCATTTGAGCCTCGAATCTCAATCAGACGCGACATCGTCATTTCCGTCGCATCCGTTTCTTTTTCGGAGAAAACGAAAGGTTTGTCGAACATAGCACCCCAGATCTGTTAAAACTTAAAATTTATTTCTGGCGCCATCTATGCGGTGATCGTGGAACTGCATTTCACAAGAGTTAGCCGTTTTGCGGCATTTTCGAGGTCGAATGGGCAATAATTTGAGGAGAAATAGCTCGTTTATAACGTTTCCCAAAAGTTTTTCGAGCCAAGAAAGAAAGGATAATGCGCGGGAGAAATAGAAAATATGCCGGATTGTCAAGTTTGCCGTAACCCGATAGATGGCGCCACTGTGTCCTTTGGTTTAGCAGTTGTAAGGAACCAAGATTTAAGAGGTCCCCCAAGAGTGTGAACGGGCCTTAAGACACAAGAACTGGATGAACAACCCATCTCGGCTCGTTAAAATCAATGCATCGGTGTCCATTCTGGTAGCCTCTCGAGTCCCATCGCAGCAATAACGTAAATAGCCAAGTAATGAAAATGCTTTAGAGCTCAGCACCCGCCCTGTACTTTGCCAACCCCTACCTGTGGCTATGGTGAACACTGGTGACATATTTGTGGTTGCCTCTTCTGGCTACGCGTTTACGGGATGATCGCGGTTCGTTTTTTGGCTAATTTCTCTACCAGTGGTGTTCAGTGGAGCGGAAACGTAACTCGTGATTTAGAAATCATGAACATGAATTATTTATTATAAATGATCTTTACTGAATGTGCCAGAAACTCTGGTTTAATGAATGTGAGATTTAAATTTTAGGTATTGAAATGGGTTTCGCGGCGATGTTATTGGCGGTTATCTTCAATATAACATGAGTCAATGACAAACCTATGACCTGTCAAAGACGCTTCAATGTGAGTCCGAATTCACAATTGACCCTTTCTCATGTTTCGAGCCGACTGAAATAATCCTGCGAGAGCTCTTCGGGCCAGGTCAGACAAGCGATGAGCATTTTTGCTTTTGTTTTTATATTTCCAGTAATAACATGCTGAGCCTCTGTGGGGCTTATTCTTCCCTTAACGTTCAGAATGTTTATAGCCCCCTCGTCGCCCCGAAAGCCTCCATATCAATATTCTTATCCTATTCCGTTGGACTAGGGATATTCGGTTCTGACAGACCCGAATAGTGCGGAAAAAATAACAAAGATCGTAGTTCCCTCAAACAAAAGCAAAGAAACAAAGTTAAATAAACCTGAGGAAGAAAACGAGAAGGGATCGATTGAAGACAAACTTCCAACTGGCAGCAGTATGCCTACAAGATTTTCAAGTTTCAAGTTTAATTTGTCCCCGACCAACCCGCTCGTTCTGTACTTGAAACAAAGTTTCTTCAAATTTAATATAGTTTCTTTTCTTCTTTATAGTGATTTAAGAACCGGTTTGAAGTACTTATATCGGTTCAATACTTCGAACATGTAGGAAGACCCGGCGCTGTTTTCAGGCTAACACCTTGTATTTAAAATGGTATAAACATTTTGTCTCCCATGTACAATACACAAAGGAGGGCCGGTGCGTAAAACATTTGCTTGGGGTTACGATTGGGTAACCATTGTTGCCTCTATCCTCTGGATGATCGTAATAGTTATGTAGCTATGTCCTTCCACTTCATTGTAATGAATGACGAATAAATCATTTATACATACGTTCTTTAGGAGTCTAAGCTGGCCCTTACACATGACAGAACAAATAAATAAGCGTGCGGATTTAAAAAGTTATAAGAAACTGGAACTCAGTTCTGAATAATGAGGCAAGATTATGAGCTTTATTGATTTTAAATAAAACTTCTCATTGTTATATTATGACTATTTATTCATCCCTGCATTCATCCATTATAGTTAACGATGACGGTTACGGGATTTAGTGAACTTGGGAGTATATCAATGATATTTTTAAAATTATTTTACAATAAAAAATGCAAGCTTTACTACCTAATAGTTGAACCTATTGTGCTAAATGCACAAAAATGGGTTAAAAATACCCTTAGACATACCCCTGTCAGACGGACATAATAAAGAAATTCAGATCAAACTCCCTAAATAATCGCTAAACCAGCACACGCCGATAGGCACGAGATGACGAGCAGGTACGCTAGTTCTTTAAAGGAGTTCGTTCCGAAGGTCCGTAACGTGCCAGTCTAACAAGGGTTTCTGACCATCTTAGTAACTTGATAAAAAGAAATCTGCCCCAGTCTGAGATGCACCAAAAGCCTGTTGAACAAACATAGATTGAGGATCGAGCGGCTTAGCGCAGTGGCCTTATTTAATGAAAGTGGCCACATACGTTTTGCAAAGTCCCCAGGGCCCCATTGTATCACGTTTCGCGTCCGAGATGCGTGCGCACTTCTGCGTTCAAAAGGTTAATTGCAAAGTTTTTTCTTTTTATTTTTTCTGAATGAATGAATTGCGCAAACTACCGACAATGAAGTGTCCCAACAAAGAACCTCACGGGTATAAAGCTGAAGCAACTCGAAAAGACTGCGTTACAAATTAAATTCGTCTGTCAGCTCTTGGGCGCACAAAGGGCAGCGATACAATAGAAACGGTTGGGTCGTGAACAATAAAATGAGATATTTCGTTGCTCTGATCCGGTTTATTTCTAAGGTCCTGGAACTAGCTTTCAAAACAATAGGAGGCGAGAAGAGAGTGGCTGGTGGTGTCTTATATTCTGCCAACGCTATTTCGTAGAATGAGGAATTTCCATGCCGGCCTGAGTATCTTACGTTGTAGGGAATCCATGAATTGTTTCAGAGCAGAAATAGCCCAACGTTTTCATGCTCTATCAAATTCAAATGAAGCCTCTCATGAGATTAAGTGCGCGTTTTACAGCCCTTATTAGAAGGACAGATGGTCATCAAATCGGGTGGGATCATTTTACCATTCACCTGTGTCCCCGAAAGAAAACAAGCAATGAGAGAGAAACAAGTTTCATTGAAGCGTACCTTAAACTTTATAGTTAAATATTTTTCTCCTACCGAAGTCGGTCTGCGGGCTCAAACAACGACGTTAATTTTTTTTTTTTAATTGAGAGCTTGAGCATGCATTAAAAGAAAGTTATCTGTCATCGCACTTTCACTACACTTCCACCTAAGTTATCTCTCTATATATAACTGGGATATTTGCACAACCCGTCACAGTACAGTCGGGGTAAAATCTAGTTGAGTCGTCGACGGAAATACCTACCAGATTTCCTAGGGTTGCCATCTCTAGTCAGCGTAGTCGCGGGTTATGTTCTGCATTTTTTAAACTGAATTTAAAATTATTTCGAAAATTGTGTATTTCGGTGAACGGATAACGCCTCAGAAAACAGAGATGGCCTTCACAACAAACCTCTTTTTAGTGGAAGAATGAAGTACAGCTTCAGTAATCTCTTGCACCTTCGCAATGCTGCCACGTTAGCGCTGCTAGTCATCGCGCCTGCGACGGCCCAACTAGATCGGCCTAATATTTTAGGCCGCACCACTGGGCATTGTCGAAGGACGGGACGTTAACCGCAAAAATAAATAAAAACGGTGCTCTGTCAAACAGCCGCATGGCATTTGGTCAAGTGCCGTTTATATCATCGCTTAGACGTGGCGTATTCATGTACCTTTGTCAACATAATGGAGCAGATCTAAAATTCCTTCAGTGTTCTTGACAGCCTTGAGCTCACAGAATCAAAAGTAATCAATATTTCGTTGATATTGAAGTACCTCTGTGAACGTCACTGGTGTTACACTTTTTCAAAATCTCGAACAGCCATGAGACGAGTCGTTCATGACACAAGAGCAACGCGTGAAGTAATTGCATTCTTTCTGTAAGCTTCGGATACATGAAGTAAGTGAGAACAAAATAAATAATTTCAAAGTTTAAAAATAGTTACATCTGCAAACGTAATCAGTCGCCATACAAATTAAAATAATTTCGCAATTGTGAGTTTTCTAAAAGTAACGAAAGCTGTAAAAAAATAACGTTATAAAGTGTGACGACAAAAAAAATGTTTTCACGGACTTTGCAAAGGTTTTTAATAACCTTTCAATAAACAGACAAAGCGTAACTAGCACACCAAAAAGAGGACGATAATACAGGGAAGCAGCTTGCCAGGGAAAAGAAAATGTGAGTAACGTTCGAGGAAACCATCAAGAAGCAGCACCGTTATAAATGATCGCTTCGGCAATTTCCTGAAGCGCTTTACTCCTGTAGAAATGTGACTATCTTTATTTTTTAACGATATTACGTCGAAATTTTGCTTGACTTCATTAATTTAGTTGTACTGTTAAATTTTGAAGCAATCAAATATGATAATGAAACAGGGACATAACTGAAGAGATGTATTTTTTAGAATTTGCCTTTTGTTCCTTGGGGCTGTTAAACATTAGCCTGAATTAACCATTACATGTACTGACAACAATTTATTAAGTATTTCTTTTCTGCGGGGGTCGTCCAAATTGTTTCGGTAAAACTACAACAACGCTGGACTTTTTGCGCTCGTGAGGATGGCAGCTTGGGTGAGTTGGTGAAACATTATAACAGCAGCAGCGCAAAGAGCAACGACACAGATACAGGACACAGGACCAAGAGACACACAGTCAGCGCTGTCTGTCTCTTGGCTGTGTGTCCTGTGTGCGTGTTGTTGTCTTGTGTTGTTGTTATGACTTTTAGAGCGCAGCTCTTAGGCGACCGTTTCCGGCTATAGCGGTGTCGCCGTCGGCGTAACCGTGAGGTCACGTGATCCCCCCTGAGGTCACGTGATCCTCCCCGAGGTCACGTGACCCCCCTCAGTTCACGTGACCCCTCCCTGAGGTCACATGACCCCCCCCCTGAGGTCACGTGACCTCAGGGAGTCACTTATACCTCAGTACCCTTCCATCCTATCCCTCAGTACCCTTCTATCGTCCTCCTCAAGAGTTGTGCTCTAATCCGGCGTTACAGGGAGTTGTAAACGGCTTTCATTTTTACGCACAAATTCAGCCACCACAAAAAATAGGAGCACGGAATTCTCTGCCCGGGTTCGTACTAGGAGTTTACGAATGATGAAATTGCGTTTCGTTTCAGTAGCTAAAAATTTAATGCACGCGTGACTGCTTCTGTTTTCTTTTTCTGTTTTTTTCTTTTTTGTAAAGTGCCGAGCTGGGTTAGTTGGTATACAGAAGCCATAGTAACAAAAACAGCTCCTTAGTAAACAAGGGCAGAGAAGAACATGCCCGACACACGGCTGTCGTTCTTTTTTTTTGTTCCTTGTTTATTTTTCTTTGTTTTTCACAGTGCCTTGACTTTTTGTCGTTTGAATACACTTATAATTAAAAGGGAGAAAAGCATATTCCTAGCACGTTCCTATGCTCTCGGGCTAAGCCGGTTAGATATTACTGGGCAGGGATATGAACAAAGGCAGTTGTGTGCTGAACAAATATGCTGCTGAAATTTACGCATGTCTCGTACAACACAGTTTTCAAAGCACGTCTGCGTTTGAGCGCTTGGAAAGTCATGCAAAACATTATCCTAAGCCGTAAACTTACCGTGGATTGTTTTGAACGTAAGCTGCAACTTAAGATAAAAGATTCAAAAAGACAAAACCTGCATCTTGTATAACCAAAAGTTATGATATTTCAACGGAGAGAGCAACACGACTTTTGCATTTCTGATTACTTTATCCGAATTATTTTTTGAAGTAGTTTTGTCTAAGAAAAATTTTTGAAATGGGCTTATTTATTTAATTTGGAAAAAATCAAATCGATATAAAAGGCTTCATAAACTCCAATTCGGTAGCAAAGAACTAACAGTAATATAATAATAATAATAATAATAATAATAATAATAATAATAATAATAATAATAATAATAATAATAATAATAATAATAATAATAATAATAATAATAATAATAATTTAATGCATACAAAAACGTGATCCTGGGTGGCGTGAAAAAAAACAACGCATGCACACGTACACATATGCACAAATTTGTACCCAGGGCCGCAACCCCCCCCCCCCCCACACACACACGCACGCACACGCACGCACACGCACACGCACACGCACGCACACACGTACACAGACACACACACACACACACACTACACGACTGTCATAACGCCTGCTGCTGTAGGCGCTTTGAAAACAAACGACACATTGCAACGGAGTAAGTTCGGTCCTGTGTGGCGAGGCCGAGATGAAGTCCTCAATGCCGGCCAATATCGGCGAGGAACTGTGGTGTTCGGTACGCGCTCGAATAAGGTCAGGCTGCCCCGATCTTTTTTGAATCCTTGGGATGGTCGTAAGATACGTCCCTTCGAGCGAGCCATCGAGGAGTCGGCAGGTAAAACCTAGCCTGGCGACTCTTCTTCGATGAGCCAGAGAATGCCATTTGAGGTTCTTCAGCCGACTGTCGTTGGGCAACGCAGGGTTGTGTTGGCGAGTAAAGAAATCCGAGTAGCACGCCGCTGCACGCTCTCAGAGCTGTCAGCCAAATCAGTTTTATGTGGGCACCACACAGCACTACTGTTCTCGTGATGCGGAAGCACGAGCGCGGTGTATAGAACACGGAAGGTGGTAGGACCATAGGCTTTTGAAACCCGTATCACGAATCCCAAGAGACGTCTGGTTTTGGCAGCAGCATTGGCAACGTGCAGAGAGAATGTCAATTCAGGGGGAACGTAACACCAAGAATTGATAACGATGTGACCGATGTAAGAAGGATTGCAGACCTTAGGGGGCTCCTGAGCATGGGCTGTGATTGACCTCCATGACTGCACACTTGTATGTGTTGCGAAGAAGCAGTTTGAGTCAGACCACTGCGGCACTATAGGCAGATTCCGGTGAAGGTTGGGACAGATTGCGTGAGGTGCAGTCCGTGCAAGCAGAGTGATGTCGTCAGCATACTGGACTATGTGCCTGTCCATAGACTGGGAAAGATCGTTGGTGTACGTGGAGAATAGAGTAGGGCCAAGGACGTACCCTGAGGTACCCCTGCTGAGATGGCGAAACTCTCGGAACGGGATTCTTGGGAGATGACCTGGTGTGTGCGGCCAGTGTAGAACCAAGCTAACCACCGAAGCAGAGGGCCGCGGACACCTGTACTTCCTAGTTTCCAAAGGAGTATAGCATGGTACTGCGTGCCAAACGCATTGCTAAAATCTAGTTGCACCATATCAGTCGAAATACCACGGTCAAGGTTGTAGCTGAAGTAGTGCATGATCGTAGTCAGTGCTGTCTCACAGCTCCTGTTCTTCCTGAAGCCGTGCTGTGTGGAAGCAAGGACGTTGTTTTCCTCGTAGAATTCAAGCAGCTTACTGTTGATCATACGCTCAAACGTCCGATACAGTATCGATGTATACATGTGATAGACACTGAGCGGTAATTGCATGGAGAGTATGTTGACTTTCCTCTGCCCTGGTCAATGAATGAGATGAAAGCCCGCTTTCATCTGTCCGGAACAAAGTCATTGTCTGCAAATGACTGCAGCATGTTGGGATGCGCGATGAAAGGGTAAGGCAGCTTGAGGAAGGTGGGAGCAAGGTTGTCAGGCCCGACGGAGCGTAATAACTTGAGGCGTTGGATGACACTTTGTAGATCGTCAGGAGGAAACTGAATGAATGGTAGAGAGTACAGTGGTGGGGCAGATGGTGTTTGCTTCCACTTCGTCAACAAGCGTCTACATCGAGTCACCTGAGCGGGAGAGATGCTATATGAGCGACTGTTCAAATAAATTTTAGTAGCTGCGTTTGAGACGTTTTGTGTTGTCCCTTTTCGTCCGTCGTCTCCGGTTTTCAAATGTGTATCACCAGAGTGGCTTCGGTAGACCAACGACAGCTGCCTGGTGAGAGTGGGGGAGAAAATTGGTTTTAGAAGGGAGGGAGGAATCATGTTTTTGTTTGTTCCTTTTAGACTTAGGCTAGGTGGCGCAAGCTACAAGCCCGTTACAGAGGGTGTAGCCATCAATATCCATCCATCCATCCATCAGAACTACCATAATCCGGGCGTATGAGAAATGGAAAGTAGTGGTACAGGACATTTTGAAATCATCAAAAGTGTTTCTATTGTTGTCGTGGATAATTTTACGCGATAGGTAACGTGAAAGTAATTGTAATCTAACGAGTAAAGTAATCCGTTACTTTTCAGCAAAATTAATTTGTAAGAGTAATCCATTACATTTAACGTTCGGTAATTTTAAATTGTAATTCATTACAATTTTCAAGTAACGGGCGCAAGTCAGGTTCCTAAACCTTGCGAACAGAAATAATACATGTACAGGTGACCAGACAAACAGTGAGAGGAATTTCGGAGCACAACAAACACGTACATCTTCCAGATTTTTTAACACTCAGCGTGCGAACCTCTTCAACGGCCGGTAGATTAGCAGCTTAATCACGGCGTGAAACTGCGAGTCAGAGAGGCTAGGCGTGTGCCTTCCGCCACACGCTTAAAGGCCTCGTTCACACTCTCGCGACCGAGTACGACCGAGAGAGACCAGACCGGTTTTTAATCCTTTTGCGACTTCTTAGGACCGGATGCGCTGCCGGCGGAGCTGGTTCTAAGAGATCTGCAAGAGGCTTAAAAACCGGTTTGGTCTCTCTCGGTCTTACTCGGTCGCAAAGTGAACGGGCCTTTAGTCTCGTTGATCTGCTGTTTCACGTCGCGATAATGCGCTGATCTACCGGCCGCCAAAGTTCGCGCGATATTGTTAACAAATCTGGAGGCTGTATGACGTGCCATGAAGGGTCGCACCGCGTTCCACGCGGCGACGTGTGCCTCCAAGACAACTCTGATTGAATACATTTCGCTTCTGTGCTTTAACGAGGCATATAAAAAGCGCGAGAAAGTCAAGGTGCAGTGCTGGGGTGGTTAGCACACCCGACCGTACATTTGGAGGCCCAATGTTCAAGTCCTGGCTCCACCAAATATTTTGACTTTCGGCGGTTTCGTAAACGTTTGATTCATTCGATCAAGTACGGTTCATTCATCTGCATATTTTCAAATATTTCCTGTTTTGAGACCCTGTACATCGATGAAAGTGCCTGCAATAGAATATATATATATATATATATATATATATATATATATATATATATATATATATATAGGTGAGGCAGAGTAGTTTGAGAACAATGGACCGGGAAAATGTAATAAGTCAGAGATCCGTACTTGCGGAGTTGCTATGCTAAGAGTTTATTGTATGTATTACGACAGTTTCGCCGAGAGGCTCGGCTTCGTCAGGAGATCATACATGTGAGGGCATCAGACTGCGCAGAGCAGTAGGCGGCCATTGGGGCGAGAAGGACGTGACGTCAGGAAAAATAAAACTAAAAAGACATATGAAAAAGCAAACATGTTAAAAAAAAAAAAATGTTTGGTTTGAGCGCGCTCCCACGGTAGGGCGGCGGGTTTCAAAGCTAAAGAGGCGTATATGAGACTTCCGACACTGCGGTGGGTACAATAGGTCATAAACGGACGGCACAGGCTCTGGAACGACATCTTCGGTACTAATTGCCTGTAAGGCTAACCCGATGTGGGCGTCCGCTCTCCGCGACGGTCACCCCGCCTCCCCTCGGGCGCCGCACGTCGCGGAAGACAGGGGAGAGGGGAGCAAGGAGCAGATCGCGGGGCAGGGGGGCGCGGGGGAGGGGGAGGAAATTGCCACCGGATAGTTGCAAAGACGTCGTCGTACCGGACAGTGAATTAAAAATATAAATTGCAAAGATAAAACATTAAAATAAAAATTAAAATAAAAATAAATACAAAAATAAATACACATGCCTAGGGTCAAGACCGAGTAACGTTGTGTGCAGCAGGACAGCATTGCGCGGAAAGCACAAATTTGCTTCGCCTTCCAATATATATATACACACGTATACACATATACATACATATATATATATATATATATATATATATTATTAACGGATCTCGCATATCAGTGGGTAAAATGAGGAAAAAAGGACGCAGCGTGTACAGAGGCGCGTGTGGAAGGCTCACTGTTTCGTACACACACACACACACACACACACAAGATAATGGTCCAATTCCAACTTCAAATACAGTGCCACTTGGTTAGGGGGAGCACTGGTGTTCCTTGTTAATTCTTAGACAACGTTTTGATCGCTGCAAGTGTACCTGGATTTTCATTTATTCCTTTATCGATCGTGTTGAATCGGTATATGAGATACGATTCGCGCTGCTCCCGTTCGCGGTCTGACTTAAATCCGGTTTCAAGGATCGTTACCGAAAGTTTCTCGAACGAATGATGTGGGAGGCTAAGGTGTTTTGAAAGAGGTAGGCTTGGGAGCGATTTTGAATGAGATTTGTGATTATTAAAGCGTTTCCTGAATGCTGTCTTCGTTTGCCCTATATATTGCATTTTGCAGACACTGCACTCAAGCAAATAAACCACATTTGAAGAGTCACACGTCAGGTTCCCTCGAATTTTTAAGGAGAATTGCGATTGTGTGCTGCTAGCGCTGCTAGTATGTTTCATTTGTTTGCAGACCAGACATCCCGGTTTCGTGCACGGCTTGCATTCGTCATTTGACAATGGCGAATTCAGTCGAGAGTTTACAAGTGAGTCTCTTAGGTTACGTGATCGTCTGTAGACCACACCGGGGGCGGACGGAAACGCACGTTTAAGACGTTCGCTTTGCTCTAGAATATTGTAGTGCCGTCTCAGTATACCGTTTACATTAGGAAAGTTCGTGCTGTAAGTTAGACATAGATTCGTGCGTTGTAGGTCGGGTTTGGGGGGCGGTTCACAATTAAGTCCTCGCGGTTCAATTGTTTAGCTTTTTGAATTGCGTCGTCAATTACACGTAATGGATATTTTTGTTTTCCCAGCCTGGTCTTTAGGTTCTGGGCGCTCGCATCAAAATCTTCCTCTTTCGTGCAAATTCGTTTGAAACGGTGGGCTTGGCTGTAGGGGACGCTGTTTTTACAATGGCGAGGGTGGTCGCTCTGGTAATGCAGATAATTTTGTCGATCTGTCGGTTTACGGTATAGATTAGTGGAGAGTTTACCATTTTCAATTTTAACAGTTACATCTAAGAAGTTGATATCCGTTTGAGAGTAGGCGTAAGTGAAGTTAATGTTCGGGTGTACAGAATTGTAACAGTCTACGAAATCCAGCAGTTCCTCCTCGCTGTGTGTCCAAATAAGAAAGATATCGTCTATGTATCTCTTGTAGAAAGTTGGCGTTAGGGGGAATTCAGAAAGAAATTTGGACTCTAGCTTTCCCATAAATAAGTTGGCATAACTGGGGGCCATCTTAGTGCCCATAGCGGTTCCGCTGACTTGCCTAAAATATTCATTATTAAATTCAAATGCATTAAGTTCTAAGACCAGCCTCGTTAAACAGGCAATGACGTGACAATCCGGGGTATCTGGTTGCTTATGAAGTTCGTACATGTCAATTAGAGCAGCTATTCCGTCGTCGTGGGGAATGTTTGTGTATAGAGAAGAAACATCGAGAGTGACCAGATATGCCCCCTAGGTACGCACATATTCGAGATTTCTCCTAGAAACTGAGTGGTGTCTTTGACATACGAATCGAGAGTTGTAGGAATATTGCTTATTAATTTGTCTATAAAGCCGGAGATAGGTTCGGTTATTGTACCTATGCCCGATATAATTGGGCGCCCTGGGTTACCAGTTTTATGAATTTTAGGAAGCATGTAGAAGCGACCCGGTCTTGGATTTAGTGGTTTCATCACATTATGTTCGTTAAGGGTTATGTTTCCTGTGTCCAAGAGATCTTTCAGTTTGGACGTTACAATGCGTGAGTAGTGAATCGTTGGATCCCCCTGAAGACGCTCATAAAATTTTGGATCATTAAGTTGGCGGTATCCTTCTCGAGTGTAGTCGGCAGTGTTAAGGATCACAATTGCTCCCCCTTTATCAGCTGGCTTTATCGTTATATCGGTCCTGGTTCCCAGAGTTTTCAGGCAATCCCTTTCAGATTTCGTTAAGTTGTACCGTTTTCCTTTCCGCTTATGGTATTCTCGCATTATGTCTCTTTGTACAGCTGCTATGTAAAGATTGAGGCAGCCATTGCGATAAGGTTTCGGCGTCCAATTGCTCTTTGGGCGTTGTTGCGTGTTCTGAGAATTTGAAGGCCTGCCTATGAAGTATTCCCGCAATCTTAAATTTCTTGCAAAATTATCAAGGTCTCGGAGTAACTGGAATTCGTCAAAGAAGCCTGTTGCTGGGCAAAAGTTTAGCCCTTTTGAGAGCAATTTTTCTTCGTCAGATGATAAGGTAATTTCAGATAAGTTAACAATTACGGTGTCACAAGGTTCGGTGATGTTTTTTTCATCAGCTGTTTGCTGTCTGGGCGGTTGAATATTGCTACTATATTTATATGGCGTCAGCGCAGGTAGTGTGGGGTTGGGAACCTTGTCTCGTTCGAGCTTACGTAGTTTGGTGGTTATAATACTTCGGTACTTCATTTCCTCAAACGCCTCTAAGGTTGTTATCTCCTCTTTCGACAGGGGGTCATTTGAGCGGAGGAGGGCGGTGGTAGCAGTAGTTAATTGATTTATCTGTTTTTCGCTATGATTGATAGAAATTTGTACTAGTTTAAGAGAGGCCTCCAGGAGAACGTTTTGCCAGGCCGCACGGTCGCGTTGATCAAGGTTTGTCGTAGCGGGAGGGAGGGAGAGCGTTAATCCTTTTGGTGGGATTCCTGCCTTTAGGTACACTTGCAGCGTTGATTGATGAAGCTCGTGCCTGATTCGTTTATCGGATAACTTTCGTACTTTTAAAAATAAGGCACTGTAATTTTGAGTGGGGGAACTGGACTCACCGATTTGTGGTCAATCTTCCTTCGGGCGGGGACTTGGCGCAGCTGCCCTGCGGAGGTTGTACAGTCTCGTAGCGCTTCTCTGTCGTAGGGGTGGCTGGGGCGTCATACTCTCGGCGAGCGTCGGGTACCCGTCGGCGGTTGGGAGGGGATGGGGATGTTCTACGGAGCTCTGCACAGGAACGTTAGGGCTCAGATGCGGGGCGTCTTGGTTCTCGGGGCGGGTGTCGTATTGTCTTGGGGAAGTTGTAGTTGCACCGCTGGGGCGTGTGGTTATCTCTGATCTTCATTTTCATTATATAATGTCTCTTATCTGTCTGCAATTTATATTTTTAATTCACTGTCCGGTACGACGACGTCTTTGCAACTATCCGGTGGCAATTTCCTCCCCCTCCCCGCGCCCCCCTGCCCCGCGATCTGCTCCTTGCTCCCCTCTCCCCTGTCTTCCGCGACGTGCGGCGCCCGAGGGGAGGCGGGGTGACCGTCGCGGAGAGCGGACGCCCACATCGGGTTAGCCTTACAGGCAATTAGTACCGAAGATGTCGTTCCAGAGCCTGTGCCGTCCGTTTATGACCTATTGTACCCACCGCAGTGTCGGAAGTCTCATATACGCCTCTTTAGCTTTGAAACCCGCCGCCCTACCGTGGGAGCGCGCTCAAACCAAACATTTTTTTTTTTGTAATATGTTTGCTTTTTCTATGTTTTTTTACTTTTATTTTTCCTGACGTCACGTCCTTCTCGCCCCAATGGCCGCCTACTGCTCTGCGCAGTCTGATGCCCTCACATGTATGATCTCCTGACGAAGCCGAGCCTCTCGGCGAAACTGTCGTAACACATACAATAAACTCTTAGCATAGCAACTCCGCAAGTACGGATCTCTGACTTATATATATATATATATATATATATATATATATATATATATATATATATATATATATATATATATATATATATATATATATATAGGGTATATTTTAAGCTTAACATATTTGTTTAAAAAAGGCCGTGAAAGTTACACTTATGCCGCTTGGGGAGGTGAGTTATACGGCCAGGGGGACATAATATGGGAGGCTAATCGTAACGATCAGTCGGCTAATTAATTAAAAATTCGTTAATTAACTTTTAATTAATGAAAATAGACATATGGTTCCAATTAGAAACTTGCTCAGCGTCATCGAAAACCCTAAATCAGTCATTTTCAGAACAGACTTTGAAGCGCGTGAGAAGCGTAGTAGTGCACTAAAGTTACCGCTCGTGGAGCAGGTACAAGGCTAGGGCTAGATAAGAGACGCGAAATTATCTTGCAGCGCCTCTATCGCAACCTCTAGCTTTGTACCTGCTCCACGAGCGGTAACTTTAGTGCACTACTACGCTTCACGCGCTCAAAGTCTTTCTGAAAATTACTGATTTAGGGGTTTTCGATGACGCTGAGCAAGTTTCTAATTGGAACTATATGTCTATTTTCATTAAGTTAAAAGTTAATTAACGAATTTTAATTAATTATCCGACTGATTGTTACGATTAGCCTCTATAATATGTCGCCCTGGCCGTATAACTCACCTCATTAACGCGGCATAAGTGCGACTTTCACGGCTTTTTTTAAACAAATTTGTTTAGCTTAAACAAAGCACCTGTATATATACATATATATATTATATGACTTCTCCCACTTTCTCCTTCACGTGATACATTGCTATGTACATATAAGGTAAAATAAACGAAATCGAACGAAATGAAATGCAGTTCTTTCCACGCATGACACTATACACCACAAAAAATATATATATACATATAGGGTGTTCCCACCATAGAGTTATTATAATGTACACTAGAGGTTCAACTGGCACTAGTGTCTACGCGACTTCCAAGGACAAATTGAAGCAGACAGCAACCAGTCTACTTTTGCAGTGCTCTTGTGCATTCCTGGAAAACGCGCGTGCATTTTGTCTCTTCGCCGGAAAATAAATACTGTGAAAGACTTTGGTTGTTTCGGTTGTACCGAATAGTATGTACCTTGATTAACATTGCAAATGCATAATTACTTCAATTGGCTCATTTTTCTTTATTAGAACGATGTTTAACTTCGCTATATTTCACGCCCAAAACCTCGGTTCCACAGCGGGTGTGCATAAAACAAGCGACGATTCAAATCATAATTACAATCGAAAGAAATATAAAGTGTGTGCAAGGATCGCCAGCATTCCGGTGACGCTTATATATTGCTATCATGCCAGTCCTGTCACTATATGAAAATGACCCCGTCGTGTATGAGCAAATAAAAACATTCAAAACGTAAACAACAAAGCACGTGGTCTATGAAAGCTTTCTTCGTATTTTCTCTGCCGGGCAGCTTACCGGGTACTTGTTCACAAGATTTCGATCATGCTGGTGATATTTTGAACGTAGAAGTTCCCACAGAGCAGGAATATATAACGTGCGTGGCCTTTAATTAATTTGATCGTACATGCGCGGGTAAAGCTACGATCCAGTATACCGCAGAAGTTCTTGTTGTCTTAATTTCTAGATGTCTCTCTGAAGCCCATTAACAGCGCAAGTATGGAATCCACACAAACACACGTCACCACAGGTCACAAAACATTCACACTACATGCACCTGCAGGCAAGACGTGTGTTTCTGTGGATTCCATACTTGCGCTGTTAATTTCGAGACATGGAAAACCAACTCGCCCAAGCCGCCGTTTTGTCCTCCGTTCGTTTGGCTCGTATATCCCTCATGCTGAAAAGCGCCGACGTCGCGTTCGCGCCAACGGTGTCCGACAGCACATAAATACAGGTACGAAGCCGTTTTAGCACGGTTTTTAATGCGAAGAATTTGAAAAAAAAAACCCGCCGTAACTGATTAATTATTTGTCGGCCTGACTGAGAACTGTTCCGGGTTACCTATTACGTATGAATTATTCTGGAAATTTTCTCCTAATATGATCGAGCGCAGGGAGAAAATGCACTCGCTTTTTCCCATAGAAATGCATTACCGGAAGTCAATTTTCGACTGATTGTTGTCTGCTTCAATTTGCGTCTGCAAACTAGCGCCGACTTGAACCCTAGCGTATATTATAATAACTCATGGTTTCCACCACTGGTCTCTATTGTAGTAGGCTGGATCGCGGATCGGAGCCCGTCGGTGCTGCCACCGGCGGCCATTGGTTGACACCAGGCACACACGCAAGTCTGTGGAGAAACGAACAAAAGTATGAATATTTAAGCATGTACCCTGTGTTTGGAGGCGAGTATATTATAATTTGCTGCGATCCTAATGTCGGGTATTTGTCAAACGTTCGAACGCCGATTAAAAAAAATCAAACATACCGGAGCACCCGGCTGAGCTGGCAAGCTTGCTCTCTTGGGTGGAGTAAACTGCAAGGAACTTGCCGTCAATGAGACCGTTCTCGGGGAAGCCCATAAGTTGATGAATGACAAAAGAAGTTCCATCTCGACAGCGGCTTTCAGGGAAAGAGGGAATCTCCGCGTAGCAAAACCTTCGAGCTTGTCGTCTGCTAAACCCAACTCAACGAAACCGCCACCCTCTCCGCGGTAACTCTAGGTAACTCTTGCCTCATTGGGCTACACTATATTTCTCGCTCAGCGGAGTCACTCTCGACCACAAAACATTTATCTTTAAGAACTGCGGTGAGGCTGTCAGTTTTAATGTTTGTACGCAAGTGCTTATTTGACGGGCTCATCGAAAAGCAGCCAAAACGTTTTGGTGTCGACAACAGCTCAGAAACGGGGGAAATCGCACTTTTTTTCGTTTTTCCCATAGAGTCCCGTGCATTTGGTGGTGTCACTCAATGGCCGCCGGTGGTGACACTTGGCCCCAGCTCCGCTCCAGCATGCCGAGGCCGCGGTCCGCGATCCAGCCTACTACAATAGAGATCAGTGGTTCCCACTCACCAGGCTCGATCCAAAACGAACCGTAAAAATCGACGCCTGCACGTAGCAATCAACTTTTTGTCAAAGGTGTATTTCACAGGTCGTTTTTTTTTATAAGACTAGAAAGCGTAGCTGTTTTTTCAGTAAAAAATAGGGCCAAGAAACTTGCCAGGGTTAGCACCGGGCGGTGACGCAGACGACCAAGTCGAGTGGCGGAGCGTCTGGCGAGCTTATTGATAGATGGCGTCGGGAGCAGCGTCGGAAGGTGCAGCCGACAGCAAAAGAAAGCAGACGAAACGCAGGACGAAATACGGTGGCAGCAAAAGCGCCATCGTTATGCAGAATCGTTCCTTTTTTAACTTTCAGTTTTGTCATTTTTGTCCGCTTTTTTTACCCTAAGGCACATGACAAAAAAGATAATGTTCATTTTTATAAACCATGGTAAGGTCGCGAGCCAATAAACAGGTAGCGCCATCTACCAATATGAGCGCCAATCACGCCCCGCCTACTCGACTTGGTCGTCCTCTGCGCCGCCGCCCGCCGTGACCTTGGAAAGTTTCTCTCTATGACTTACTTTTTTACGGAATGAAAGCTACGCTTTCTAATTTTAAAATGAAAGCTACGCTTTCTAATTTTAAAAAGCAAAAAAAAACGACCTGTAGAAATGCACCTTTGACGAAAAGTTTAGCAGCGTTGTGCAGGCGTCGATTTTCACGGTCCAGTTAAGATCGATCTTGGTAACCTTGGACAGCCTATATAGATATATATTTTTAATGGCATATCGTATCTTGCTTGAAAGACCTGTATCTCAGTTTTGTTAGATTTTGTTTATTTAACCTTAAATATACATAGGAATGTATCAATACGTGAATGAGAAATTGGGAGAGTTCGCAGTTATGTAATCATAACTTCTCCCACTTTCTCCTTCATGTGATGATATATATATATATATGTGTATATATATATATATATATATATATATATATATATATATATATATATATATATATATATAAAGTCCAGAGATCTGTATTTGCGGAGTTCCTATGCTAAGAGCTTCTTATTGTACGCGGCGACATAGCTCTCGCCGAGAGGCCTGGCGGTCAGGAGGATCACAACATGTCAGGGCATCAGACTCTGCGCAGTCTGATGCCCTGACATGTATGATCTCCTGACGAAGCCGAGCCTCTCGTGTGAAACTGTCGTAATACATGCAATAAACTCCTTAGCATAGCAACTCCGCAAGTACTGGATCTCTGACTTATTACATTTTTCCCGGTCCATTGTTCTGAAACTACTCTGCCTCACCTATATATATATATATATATATATATGCGTGTGTGTGTGTGTGTGTGTGTGTATGTAAACAATCATGACTACATCACGCATTCTCCTTCACGTGATACATTGATATGTACCTCTAAGGCAAAATAAACGAAATCGCACAAAATGAAGTACAGTTCTTTCCAAGCGTAGAGACAATATACCACTAAAAATACTACTACTACTACTGTGCGGTATGTCCGGAGATGTCTAATACCGATGAAGATATTGGACTCCTCGATGCTGACTTACCCAAGTCAAATCATAGAAAAGGCGCAGGCACCAAAAAAAAAAAAGCGACGCAGTTCGTTCGGTGAATGATGTCACCATCGAACTGTCCCACAGCAGGTTAGCGGATTGATCTGGAGCTGCGTACAGGCTTCAAATGCTCTGGAGCACGCATCGTTCTCGCATGGCGGACTCACTAAGCCTTATTACACTGGCTGCAGCCTCTCCATCATCGCCGCGAGCGACGGTGTCGCAGTGCTGCGGCAATAATCGATGTCCGCTCAATTGAGGGGGAATAATCTTGACAGGCCACAGACGACCCGGATCAATGTTGCCGGGTCTAGCCCCCACTTCACAGTCTCCGCAGAATGCAAACATGTCGGTGAATATGGCCTTGGGCGACAGATGCTCGCAAACGTGGTTTAAGTGAACGCTTACTTAACTCGTTTTTTTTTCTTTTTAAATTTATAGCGAGGCGCGTTAAACGTAGGATGGAACGGGTCTAAAGAAAGGCAGCGTGAAATTAAAGTTAACGTTTAAGAAAAATGAATAACATGGACGAAAATTTAATTTTGTTTCGCCAGCACTCAGTGCTCCTGTATAATACTACAACTCATAGTGACCGTAATTTGTAACTCCTATGGGCCTTTAAAGAACAGCTAGCTGCTCTATCAATGCAACCCCTGCCCTCCCCCTTTTTCAAATAGTATAGCATGCTGCCTCAATTTCATTAGATATATAAATCAGGCGCATTTTATTTGTGGAATAAGGGTTGAAATAAAGCCCTCCTATCTCTCATACATATAATAATAGGCGTTTTCATTTCAAGGTTTTGTTAAAAGCGCTGAAATGAAAACAAAAGGCTCAAAACAAGGGAGGATAGTGTAGATGGAGAGATTCGGGCTGTGTCAAACACGCACAGCAAACCACAAAAATAATTACACCAACAACTCGCTCGAGCTGATTACTTTGCTTCGTCATGTGCCGGGTTATCCCTGCACAGATAAACTTTGTAAGGCGTTTTGAGAATTACTCAGCACCACTCTTCTGACGCTTACGGAGGAGAGTGGAGGAATGAGGACGTTAGAATGATTCTTTCGGGCCACATCCGCCGCTAACATTCGGAATGATCGCAGAAACAAAGCTCCATAGGCCATGCTGGCAACAAATTGAGAACGAGCTGAGATTTGTATGTTTCACTGTCCAAAATACGAGGTCTCGTTCCTTTTAAATACGTTTCGCTCGAAGTTATGTTCACCGACCGCTTATTGAGAAACGCCGAGGGTGACGGAGGACAGAATGTTTCATCTCGCTACTGCAGCCAATGGAATCGCAGCATGGGATAAGAACGTCGAAGGGCCAATCACCAAGTGAAAAGCGTTCACGTAATAAGCCACATCCGTACGCTTCGTAAGGTGTCAGCGACAGATGCATTTCATTGGGCGGCTGTAGAAACGAAAGGCTTAGGATGTTCACACTTCTTTCTTGGTAATTTTTTCTGGCATTCTTTTCAGCTCGGGACCACACCACGCCCTGCGTTTCTTAAATTGTCGGAAGCGATAGCAGACGACAAGGATCCCATAGAAGGACGAGAAACGCCTTGTCGATAGTTTCTCAGCTCTGCTTGATCTCGCGCTCTGAATTTCTACTTTGTGCTGCGCTCCCGCCTATAATAAAGTAGTAACGAAGAAATATTTTTCGCTCTTTTTATTTACTTAGAAAATCTGGTATCTAGGCTCCAAGGTCTGACTTAGCCGCGTTGAAAGAAGATGAAGCCACTGTACACTTTTCCGCCTTCTTCTCCTCGTTGATTTCCAAATATAATGAAAATAGCTGAGGTTTGATTTGACAGTCTCGTATCACATTTACATTTTTTTTTCGGAGTGATTGTTATAGATATATCAACCAATACACATTTTTCAGTATCAGGTGGTAGTGTGCTTTTATGTCTAGCCTAATTGAAACATCCGGAATATCGTGCAGATTGTGAAAACTTTTAATATTTTTATATTTAATGTTAAATCAATTTAATGCGCATTTTTTTCTTCTTGTGCACAGTAGGAACGTAAGTTGCTTTTGGTAAAAGGTACGAAAGTGAACATTTTGAACAAGTGAACAAGCGAGCGACAACATGAAGCACTTTCTTCTGACATCTTCACGAATGCATAGTTGGAAGCAATACGTAA
>JAZHYW010030004.1:0-28318 GCA_037355805.1 Ixodes ricinus
CAACAAACGTCGCCATCGCCATCGCTGTCGTAACAAAGCCCTCCAAAAAGCGAGTGAAGAACTTCATCGAAGACCGTTCTTAGAAACAAAAGTGTTTAGGTGCCGGCGTGCCCATGAAGCCAACTGTGGATTTGAGTATAATTGGTGACTGCTCGTCCATTCGTTTTACATTTTCGGTCCTTTCTTTCCGGAGAGTTTATTACCTTTTCCTGTGTGTGCAGGCAGCGTGAAAGCGAACGTGTGCGGCTCCTTGTCGCACACGTGCTTTGTGAATTGAAAGACCCTCGCGCTTTTGCCAAGGAAGTCCCGGAACCGACCTGTCACTGAGCGAGCAGTCGGATTGCAGGAACGCACGCAGAGGCAAACGTCCCACCGAAGGCGCGGGAAGGGGGATGCGGACTTGATAATTGTATCAGGGAGCTTTTTCTCGTGGATCGTTGGACAAGGCTGGAGTTCTAAAAATCGGGTGGCGGTGTGTTTTGCGGAACCTGTGATTTCTAGGTACCCGTACGTGCTAGCGCTATACTCCGTTTCACTTTATGTTATACCGCAGCGAAGGCTAGAAGCGCGAGCTCATAGCGTTGGTAGCTGCCCTTGGTGCACGAGAGCTTGTGCCGCCGAGATATGCCCGAGAGCAAGGAGCTCGCGCTTGTAGCCTTTCGTGCGTTACAACACAAGGTGAAACAGAGTATAGTATTTGCACCCTGTTTGCTTCCGCTGCGGGTGTTCGGTTTCAAGTTTGATTTTCGTTCTCAGAAGTTACTCGAAATATTCCGTGCCTTACACCTTTAGAAGCGGTGTTTGTATTGATGTGTTGCTTGCGAAGAGTATAAATAATTTTTTTTTCGACTGGAACACAGACTTTTCATACAAAATGCTGTATACATGCCTTGCAAGTGTCGTCACGCTAGGGAAGGACGGGGCCCTGCGCCACGCTTGTGGAGACCCCCGCACCGCGCGGATGCACTTACCGATGCGTAGGATGCCGCTAACTGCTCGGACATGCGCTGACATACACCATATTTTCATCAATAATAACTAGTTTTCTTAGATGCCAACTTGGAAACCCGAGCCAAGCTTACGATGGCGACGTTTAGGCTGTATGTGCGAAATATTTCGGCATTGGTGCGATTGTGCTACGAGCAGAAAGTTTCGACATGCCGCCAACTACGTTTTGACGCGAAGGACTTTTCGTGTTGAACAAAAAATAAAAATAAAGAAGCGTAATTGTGTGCCGCAAAATTTGACGACCGGATCTAGGAGTCGCTTGTAGAAAAATTGTTACGATTTTGCGAACTACTGGTAAACAAAGGAAGGTTACCATCATAATCAAACCCTGTTACAAGGATAAATCAAATAACGGACAAGACAACTCTCATCGTCTCAGGGTTTATATTATGATGTTTCCTAACTCGGCTCGGCTGCATACTTTCGCTCCTTGCGAAGGTTGCCGTATCGCGGACGGCACAAACCGATGTCCCGGCGGCGCCGTCTTGGCTAGAGCAGTATATAGCTCCTTCGGAGCAGAGCTGCGCAATCTAGAATGCCATCTCTCAGCGACTAGCGGCGAACACCCGGAGGTTCTAACTCCGGCCAAAAATGCATGGGGAACGTGAAAAAATCGCGGTTTTTTCTACATTCTGGAGATTTACGGAACGACAATAGTTTTTGACATAATAAAGGAACATTTTAGAATAAATTGTGCTAAATTGTGTGCCAAGTAAGGACGAAATTTAAAAAAAAATTGCATGAGCGGCATCATACAGCAGTCGACGCGGTGACGTCAGAGCGTTCACGTAACACGCTCCGGCCAACCCAAAAAGGCTATCTCCGCTACGTGCAAAAATCGTCTGCTTCAAACGCCATTGCCTTGGAAATTGCCTCTCAAAATTTTCACACGCATCCGATATTATTAAAACTTTGATAAAATGTTTAGTGCTTTACCAACTTCACGACAGACACGTTTTGTAAAGTGTGAACTAGCCGTTTATTTTTATTCGGCCGTGTTACGTCGATCTTCATGTATTCTCCCATAGGGCGGGCTACCTCCTGGAACCCTGAGTACCACGTGATTCACGACGACCTGCTCTGTCGGCCATGTTGTCGGCGAAACACGCGGATCAAAAGATTGCGCTACTCTGCTTCGTAGGAGCTATATAGTGGTCTAGTCTCGGCGAGCTTAGACACGGGGGCCACTGCCGACCGATCGCCGTACGGACGGGCTCGCGGCGCGACACTCGGTCGTACTCGGCCGTAAACCCTGAAGGTGCAATCGAAGCGTGGAAACGGTGTTATATACCGAAAGGCAAAGGGCATCTACATTACGGACGGGCAAAAGCCGGTGCAAAGGCGTGCGCGAACGTAAACAACGGTAAAAAAGTGCCGTCGCTCGCCGCTATGAATTGCGTCCCGCAAACTCAGTAGTCCACGGCTGCATCTCTGTCCTGCCACTAGTATATTTTCACTAACTTGAACGCTACTTTGTCTCGCGGGGCATGCCGTCTGGATAAGTAGTCATTGCTAGAGCCGAGCGCGGTCGAGCGCGTTTACCTTTGCTCTTGCTGCGAAGGGCCGTCGAGTCAACCACCAGCATTGTGCTTACCGGCGTTCGACGTCATCATGCGACTTAGGTTCAAGGCTTGTGTATGTTGTGTTTATTTGTTAGCCCTCTGGCGGTACTTTATTGTGAAGGTAGGGGAAAAAACGCCATTGAGTAGTTAGAAAGAAACAAGGTGTTTCGAACAACTTTCTTCAAGACACCATGAACTGATTTTCCGACTACTTCCTCCTCAGTTCTCCTCCTCAGTCCCTAAGCAAACTGAGAAATCACGTGGTCGTATTTCGCTGGAGCCCAAAGTTCTCCCAGCAGTCTGAGAGTCGGCAAGGACAAAGCCCTTGATAAAATTCACGCTTCACATTTTCACAAGCTCCAACAACCATAAAGCGAGAGACGAGACGAGTGATACCGACCCTTTTCATTATCACTCGGTCATCTGCGCAACGAGGCAAACAGCATGAAAGCGACGGGAGCAAGCGATCAGGGCGATGAGCTATGTTTTCTAGGAATGCAAAAACCTAGCGGCGTAACGAGCGACAATGAGGAATCTCCATCACTCTTCTCGTCGCTCGCTCAATAACTAGCATGTGGTTCAGCCTTAATTGTGTGAACGCGAGAGGTGCACGCCACAAGTTAGTGCTGTGCTGCCACTCACTCCAAGTGCTTTTGACTTCAAGGCTACACTGCTATTTGCTTCCAAGTGCTGCACAAGCCTTGTGTGCTGACACTTTAGTGCCACTTCCGAAACTAACACAAATGCATCAAGGAGTTAAGCAAGGTTAGCCATCTGGTGTGTTTACCGAACCATTCTTTTTCGGAAGAAAATTGGGATAAACCTGAGTTCCATAAAACCCATACGGGTTTTGAAAATTGGGAACTATTGCCGCGCACGCAGCTGGCCTAGTTGGCTGTGCTCCCGTGTCCTAACGGTTACCGTGCTTGTGTCCCACACGAAAAACCGGGGTTTGATGCCTGGCCGCTGACACACCTTTTTGTTGTTTCTGTAATTTCAAATTCCGGTAAATTTGAGAAGCCTGTTGCTTATTTGAGGTTAGAATATTCTACGCCGATTCTTCAAGAAGCCCACGTGTCTACATAAGAGGCTCTGCGTGGCAAGCCTGAGTTAGTCTCGCCCCAACGCTTGATCGTGCTGTTTCACCGACATCAACGCCTGCGACGCTTAGTTCCTCAGGTTTTTGCCGCCTCATCATTTGTCATTCGTGACAATATAGGGACTTATTTGAAAATCAAGGCGTGCCCATAATGTCTTTGATATTATTGGACAGTGTCCACCACATGACTGCAACTGGTTAAGAAAGTGAAGTTTTTTCATGTCACTCAGAATCTACAATACTGTATGCAGAAAATGATCACTAGGCTAATAACAAGACTATCTTTAATTATGGGAACTTATTATTAAAAGTTTTACTCACATCTATGATGGTCCAACTGCCCCAAAATATATTTGTAGCATTAAATCTCCTTTATTTTTATGCTGCTCAAGATTCAATCTCCTGCAAAGAGGCAACGAAGGCGGTTTTCGACGCTGTAAACCTGCAGCGCCGAAGCGTGACGGGGCAGCCCTGCAGGCGGCTGAAGCGAGCAGCTCCGAAGAGGGCACTGACTCCTGACAAGCTGGCAGCCGTGGGCAGTAAGTTGTTTCTCTTTGCTCCCAACATGTCAAACTCTGCGATTTATTTGCAGCCACCAATATGACTCAATGTTGACCACTTTGAGTGCTTGGTTTCTTTATTCAGTAAATACGAAATGATGTATATGCATACAGGTTGCTTGCATGTGAAAAAAGGCACCATTCCTTATGATAATGACAGGCCTGAAAGAAGAATGTCCCAACCACGGACATCTGCACAGAGTGTTACAATACTTGAAACCTACAAGGAATCACTCTGCTTATTAAAGGGTAAGGTGATGTTTGTACATATTCAACAATCTTTAGTAACTCAGTTAAATAATTTTCAATTGTTTCCAATATTGTCATGCTTGTTGTCAACATGCAGAAATTTAGTTAGTCTTTTTTGACCTCCGTTTACTGAAGATCGCTTTGGCTGTCGTCACAGACGTAGCTTTGTTTACAGCTGCACTTATCAAATTTTTCCACCGAGCCACAATAGGCCGTGGTTGCAGAGGAATATCGGTTACTATTACGGTGAATATGAGCTGAAACGCAATGACACCTTGTGCCCGGGACTATTAGTGCTGTTTGTCGTATCCCTGAAAAACAATTTGTGCACGCTGGGGCCGAGACACATTTACTCCTGTGCTCGTCACGCTGTTCCATTCCTCGCTACGTGGGTGCACCATGCAACTCAATGTCTATAGACACTAGTGAAAGCCACATTTTTAGATAATTTGCCTCTGCATTTTTGCCAGTGAAAGGAAACATTGTTATTTACCAACTTGCTTTTTACTTGAGTGAATTCACCTCTCTTCTAGCTGAACGATTAGGCCTTTCTGGGGCATTCACCAACACGCCCTGAGAACCGGCATTTCTGCCGCTGCATTGTAAATGAGAAATTTAGCTGGGGAATGCTTTAACAGGCAACACACTGCAGTGACGCACGGCCTGCCGGTATAGTGCTCATCCCATATGACAAGAGACAGGTGCGGGGAGCGAGAAAAACCCGCAGCCCTAGGTTTTACAGCACGATTACTGGTTCTCTTGAAAGGCAACAGTTATGCATGAAACCGTTTGCAAACTTTCATCAAAATCAAGCTCTGCGGTACTTTTGTGCACAACCTCGATTTGTACAACAATCAGTTTGCGATAAATGGCTCACACTCAGATCTTGGTTCATATTTATGGAGAATGACAAGTGTGATCTTGTCAACTTCGCACTCAATACCACACCCGCCATCTCGCTACCTACAGCCGGAAGTGCACTGTGGCACGAGCACACGAGGGAGATTTGTCTCTGCATCAGTTGGTGTCAGTGTTTACGGAGCAATGCGCCAGGCTGCGCTGATAGCACCACACGTGCCGTTTCAGCTCATAGCGGCAGTGATAGTACTTGATGTCAAGAAGAAGCAGTTCTTAAAGAAGCATGGTAAACTAACGTTTCATGCCTTGTAAAAAAGAACACTTCCACTGGTTGAGAACACATCTTTAGACTGCAACCCATCGCCTGCACCAATCCGCTTTTGAGGCTTCCTTTGTCATGTTAGCACAAGGGCAAAATGGCTTCGACTTAGACCTAAAATAAGGTTTAAACCTTCGTTTTTCTGGGCCCTTCATTTCAGGAGCATAGAAGAACTTGTCATTGTTGACACTTATGATTTCTCATTTTTTTAATGCTTAATTCACGGCTAGCTCAGCTCCCAAGCACTGTGACAGGCTCCATATAGCAATTCTTTCCCGTCTTTTTGTGAGCAATGCTCCAACCATGCGGCAGTGTTCTCCTGTTTGCCCCAATCATGTTTAAACTTTACAAATGTCATGACACTTCTTGTTCTCCCATCTATTTTGAAGGGCATTATAGAGCCATTTTGTTAATTTGACTAAGATCTAATAAAACAAGCGGCAGAGGCGATCATCATTTGTGTCCGAGGTTGGTTTTTGTGCATAACCATTTTTTTATTGTCTGTAGGTATTCAATAATGTAAAAAAGAGCTGAGGGAATCCTGGGAAAGTAAATAAAAGGGCCAAATTCACATACATTGGCATGATGCAGGTCAAACGGCAATTGCGAAATGAAATTCAGAATATGGCAAGGAAACATTGAAGTGATAGATTTAAGCATTTAGAGGCATATGCCTAAACTTACGTGCCCTGATTTATTATATTCAGTAAGGACTAATGTTCTTGAAATGTTGCGGATAGATCAGCTCTGTCACCGTATAATGTGGTCAACCTGGAGGTAGGACACAGTTATTGACAATTTTCATGAGGCGTTTTCGAACCTACTTTCACGGCTCTTCATTTTGACCGCACTATGCTGTGAATACTTGCTTAGCTCATGTAAACTTTCGAACGTACCCACCCCAACAGTTTTGTGTACCCACCGTGACAGTTTTGTGTCTTAGCCACGAGGTGCCGTTGATTTCACAAGTCGCCATTACTCCTTTCACCTCTATACTGACTGGGCCGTAGAAGCTGCATGCTCATTGGTCCAGTCAACTTTCAATTTTAAACCACATAATCAACCCCCTCACGCCCTGCAGAATCACGTGCAGAGAGTGAAGTCAAGCAATCAGAGACAGGACTTTGATTGGTTCGGCGAAAGGCTCTCAGTTTAGGGTGAACGTAGTGTAGCCTAGGGTGCCTTCACGTGCGCTTTGCTTAGGATGGTGGCACCTCGCCATTTTGTCCCACACGTTTATTTTTATTTTTTGTTCAGGAGCGCGTGAAAGAGCGTGTGCCTGCATGCGTTTGTGGCACTGACTGTGCTACGGCGACATTTCGTTTTCGTCGATTTCTTTGTATTTTCCCCGTGAGCGCGTGCTGTCGGCATCGGGTACTTCAAAGGGTGGCATCACCCTAAACAGAAAGACATTGAGGCACCCTAGTGTAGCCCAGAGCAGGCTAGCTGTGCCGATTTCGAAACAAACTTGTCATCTGGAAGGTGGTCAGATATAAGGTGGCGAAGGTTTTGGCTTACCTATTTTTGGTTGATAGACCAATAAGATCCTTGCTAATTGTTCTCAGTTGCAAATTAATAAGTACAATATTACGACAGAATAGCATGTGATTGTGGTGTTTTTTCTAGGGCTACAGTAAAACCCGATTATATAGAACCCGGTTAATTTGCACTATCCCTTGTATCGAACTATTTGTGAACGTACTAGTAGCTGAAATAAAAATGCATAGTGAAAAATATGGTTACATTCAACAAAAATTGCAGCATCTCCCGAAAGATCGAACTGCTCTGCAAGCTGGCTTCCCACTCCATGCCGCCTTCGTTGGGGAAAGCCAGCTTGCAGAGAAAGCTGGCTTTTTTTTTTCTTTTGGGCAACCGCTTTAACTGCCCGGAAGAAAAAAAATATCTTTTGCATAGGGAGCAGGGAGAGGGTGAGCCGGTGAGGCCTTGAAAAACGAAGAAGCGGCCTCTGAATAGACGATTTGCAGTTTTCCCAAGCGCCCAACCCCGCGTGCGGGGAATTGTGGGAGAGACTGTCCCTCGGCTGGCCGCTCTGCCTTGTGATCGCATTGCCTTGTCGCTTGCCTCCTTTTAATCCTCCGTTTTTCTATTTCTTTACCTATTTTTATCGATTCCATTGTATCTTTTATTGCTTCTAAGTGTTCCTGTTCTCCTAAGCGCGCGATTTTTATTCTATATATATAGTATTTGTGTCTTTATTTTGCCTTTTTCGACGGGAGTGCCAACGGACAACATGCCGCTTCGCGCGTCATTCCCCGGGTGAGTACTACCGATGCTACCGATTCCTATCACACTGTTAGTTTTTCATTTTGGTTCATTTGACCCACGTGCAGTCGAGAGGAGCCGTTTATGAGCGCTCGCGCACATGTCATAGGGGAGGCACAGCTCTGAATCAACAATCGCGACGCGAGAGCCAAGTGCGTTGTGATTTGGCCGCCCGCGCTCGCTCCGTTTACTCGCACTGAGGCGTGTGCCTTCGAGTGCCGCTTACTAGACCAAGATACAACACACCGCTTTGCCGTCGCCAATCATTTTTCCGAATGCCTGCAAAACCGTAACACCGTTCGGCATATCCAGCGCTGCGGCGCCCGACAACTGCACGCAGTGGCGCGAGCCTTTAGCAAGCACCGGCGGTTTAACGTCGTGGCTTGTATGCACCTTTGGCATGCATTAATGATCAGTCTGCTCGGCGGTTGTCAGTTGCTGACATCTTTACTCGACCATCAGCTGACACCTTGACAGGAGAAATAAAATTATCGAAGGAACTACGAGTTTCAAGATGACTGAATGGGTGACAGCATATCTCTGCACTTGACAAAAAGGGTGTTGGCAACTGACAACCGCTTAGCAGAAATATTAAGAAGGCATACCATAAGCTCATACAAGCCGCGACGTTGGGCCACCGTTGGGCCAAATATAGGTAATGGAATCGAGAAATAGAGGATTAAGATGAGGCAAGCGACAATGCAATGCGATCTCAAGGCAGAGCGGTCAGACGAGGGATAATCTCTCCCACAATTCCTCGCTCGCGGGCCGGGGCGCTTGGGGGATTTCGCAAAAGGTCTATAGCCGCATGAAGAGTTTCTCATGAACTACAGACGCTCCATTGAGAGTAAATATTTCTAAATGTGGCGTGCTTGTTCGTTGTCAAATTCATTAAAATATTTATATAGATTTACTCGCTAGAATGAACTGGTAGACGGGTTTCTTCGAGGGCGACTTAACAGCTGTGCATAAAGACAATGCCCATGTTTTTTTTGTTTTTTTTATTTGCAGGTACCTTCGACATGTACACCGGACAAGCACCCTTGGATGTGTCACCTAGGCAACGGAAGGGTCTCATGAACAAGTTTATCACGGAGCATCTTCAAGATATCGACAGGAAGCTGCAGTTTTAAGCTATTTCTGGGAACTAACTCAGTTTTCCGGTTGATGTGATGACGGTGCTGGGTTATTAGCTTTTGCCATGCGTGTAATATATCTGTTCCATCAGCTGTACCTGCTTTCGAGTCCTTGTTTTAGTTATTTTGATGCTCCTTTCAGAAAGGGTGTCAGGATTTCAATTTTAGTGGAGAGCCTCGGAATACGAAAGGCAGACCGGGGGTTGCCAGCTCACTTTTTTCTGAAAAGAAATTGTACGGGTGGACCTGCATCACGGGTAAACCTGCATAACGGGTGGACCTGCATCACGGGTAAACCTGCATAACGGGTTGACCCGCATCACGGGTCGACCCGCATAACAGGTCGACCGATATCTTTTCGGGTGCTCCTGTTTGTGACCCGTTCACATATAGAACGACCTGTTTGCATACGGGCCCCGTATGTCCATAACTTTGTATCACCCAAACAGATCAACCCGTATGAAAATGATATGTGTTTTTTCAGTAGGGTTAGTCACGCCTTTTTATATTTAATCAATATGTACCAACTAGCCCCAAACCAAATTTTTATTTAATTTCATGGTCCCTTCAAATCTTGAAATTAATTACTCTAAAAGCACGTCGAAAAAAAAAGCCTCACGCAAAGCTGGAGTTTTTTGTTTTTTTTCCAAAGAGAGTAATGTAAATTACCTCGACCCACAAGTTCGGAACTCAGAGTCTAATTTTAACATTCCCTTTTTTGTTCCGTGAAGCGGTCGTAACACATGAACAGGTCGCGACCACACCAAATCTTGTAAACAACTCCGGAACGCAGCCCAGCGACGGAACCTTACATTTTTTGTTACGTCCTTGTTTATGTTCGAAGTAAAACGGTGCTATCTATCGCATCCGGAAGACCGTTTTAAAAGCAGCACTAAAAAAAATTGCGGCAAAAGCTTTATTTTTATTTTTTATTTACATGAGAAACCAGATAAGCACGGAAGCGCACTATTTAACTTTGAAAATCTTTGGGAGCTTTTGTAATTGAACTTCAAGCTGTAGCTAGCTGACATAATCGCTCGTTTGATTGCTATGTACACCTCAGATACAATGAATACAAGAATGTTTTAGTTCATTGCCTACGAATGACAAATAGCTATTTTGACGAGCTCTTAGTGGGCGCTAAGCATAAATCAAATTTTCCTTGCATGCTTTTCTTAAGACGAGCGCGATCCTTTATCGCTGTCCATAAACTGTATCCCTTTCCAAATGGAAGTTATTTCATCGTTGCCCAAATTCGCACAGAATTCCCGTTTTGCTACCAGAATATATATATATATGTATATACACTGTTTTATATTTAGATAGCAGTTAGTGCTTTCTCGTTAAAGGGCCAATAAAACGAATTTTGAACGAATTCATATTGGGATTTTATAAACATCATATCGTTCAGTGGGCCAAAGAAAATAAGTAGAGAGTCAAAAGCCTGATTTTCGGTAGGAAAATTTTAAAGCACAGCGGGCTATTTCGTACCTCCTTCCCTTCAAGCTCTTTACCTTCTCACAGTGGTACATCCACGGACCCCATAGCGCGTCACTGGTCGCAAACGCACGTCACACGGCAGCGGACCTCATTTAATACCTTCACCTCTAAGCTGACATTGTGGTGGAAGCTACGCGGTTGCCGGACCAATCAGCCACCTCCCTTTCATCACCTTACCTCATTCTCTGCGCGTGGGTATGCGCGAGAGAGCGTCATCACGTGACAAAAGGGCGACTGGCCCAACGAGCACGTAGCTTTCACAGCACCGTCAGCTTCGGGGTGAACGGGGTGGGGAAAGCAACTTGTAAGGCCCGTTCACACTCTTGCGACCGAGTACGACCAAGAGAAACGAGATCTTTTAAAACTTAATAATTTTTTTTAGAACGAGGGAACACACTGGCATTGTGGCGCCATCAGTGCGGTGACCCTGAAACTGCATTTCACAAGAGCGAAGGTTTTGCAGGATTTCCGAGGTCATATGTGCGTAATACCCATAGAAAGGCTCGTTTATAACATTGACCAAACGTTTTTCGAGCCAAGGAAGAAAGGATAATGCTCGAGAGAAATTAAAAAAAATATGCCGGACCGCCGAGTTTACACTGCTACCCAAATGATGGCGCCAGTGTCCTCTGGTTGTAAGAAGTTTTAAGGAACCCAGGTTTAAGAGGTCGCAAGAGTGTGAACGGGCCTTTATCTGAATTTTGAGCGAAGGGCTAATCTTCTAGGGGAGAATGGCTGTGCCCGGGTACACAAACGAGATTACGAGCAAAAGTGGACTCCCCTTTCCGTCTTCTTGAACTGTTTGGTAGAATGCACGATTTATGAGTGGAGGAGGAAAGCTAAAAAGGAAAAATTTGGAAAAGCGTTTCATACATCCTTGGGGACCGCTAACAATAACCAGATTAGTCGGTCTGGAGCGTGGATATGGACTTGTCCTTCCGTTCCCCTTCCAACGATATGACACTGAAACGATGTTTCCCTTATTATTATGGAAATACGAATTCCTCACAGTCAGATCACTCAATCTGTCTAATGAATCATTTGCGCGGCGAAAGTGCCCTACCAAACGTATTGAACCATGTTATTTATATGCACGTCCCGCTTTACGGGAGACATACTCGTTGGCATAGTTTATTTTAAGTTTATTTATTTCTCTTTATCGTTTTGACATCCGGTTTGATGTTAAGCGGATTGTTTTAAGAAGTAAGAAAATTACGGGGGTTAAGGCTGCGGTCCCACGGCGGCCATGGCAAATGACAATATGTGCCCTTGTTTGCAGCGCGATTCTGACGCTTAGTCACTAACTAAAAATATTTAACTCATGTCATTTTATAGAATAGGCAATGGGCCTAATTTGGATATATGATATATATCTCTGAAGCAAAAAGCGAGATCTGGGAGGATCTGCGAATATTGGTGTTCTTTGTCATACATGGTTTGGTAGTACAAATGGGGAGAGTTTACCGTTAGAGCAATTTGCTACAAAATTTCATGGTTTGTAGATAAAGAGTGTTTTCTTTGCACAGCGTCGCCCTTTTTATATTTTCTTTCTAGTTTCGGAAATCGACCCCTTGGAAAATTGACTTTACGGAAGCATATTCACGAGCTATTTTCTGGACAACTGTGGCATGTTTGTTTCTAAAACTTTTTATGGCTATTGATATATAAAACGTACAAACGTGTGTTCAATTTATTTACGATTAACTTATAACGTTTGCTGTAAAACTCGCGTAAAAACCAATGAAAATGGTAAAATCAGACTAACATCGTTTGGTAGTCCGAATGCACCGGTATGGGTTGTCAACACAATTCACCAACCTCTTTTGCAGAGACAATTAAATATGTGCTATTTTGCATAGCGAGGCCCTTTTTCGCAATTTGGCCTTTGATTTCCCTAAAAAAGATCATAAATTTCAGGCGAAATCGCATCCTTCTTAGACACAAAAAATACCTTTGTCTATATTATTACTATTCGATGGGTAATCCTGTTGTCATAAAGAAGGGTTAATATCTGATATTCAAAATAGCAGCTTTTGTCTTCAGTAAACATCTCTAATTTTTGTTTGAGGATGGACACAAACGTGATTGCCGGTTCTTTAGATGTGCTTTTATGGACATGAAACAGATTTATTGGCATCTAATAATGTATATTGTATGGAATAGATAAACATTGCGATGTATTAGACTTTCAAAATGATCTTGCTTTGGTTTCTTGATAGGTGTAGAGCTTAGTTAGTTTTAAAAACAATTAAAAACTGTTTGGGTGTTTTATTGCGCTACCTGCCGGATGGCAGACCAACTGCTGATTTCTAAAGTTCAAAAACTTTTCGAGGGCGGCGTTGGCGTTTGCATCATCATCATTGTCCGTGTATTTTTGCCTTCACATTTAGAAAATATATTGGAAGATTTACTATCAACAAATAAATGGTGTAAGTACTAGGTCAGGCTAATAAATATAAGATAAATAATTACACAAGCGTAGTGTGATATATTGTGTTCATTATTCGATATGATTGAAATCAATAAAGACGAAACGGAAAAGAATACAGCCGAGTTCATTTCATGCCTAGAGCCACTAAGTGAGCTGCGCTTGGAGTATCGGCACTCTGTTCTCCCAACATTGTTGTGGGAGCCGCCATTTCGGGTCTAGTGCTTGAGCAAACGCAACCGCCGATCGTCGTGATTCAAAAGTGCGACTTCCTCAGCATTTTATTCGGTGTTAGGAAGCTGATGCAATATTGCTTTGTTCTGTCGCGGACTGTTTAAACATTTGTGGAGGACAAAAAAGAGTTTCTTGTGATTTTAGATAAAGCTTCATATCACTGGCAACCGTGATTTTACGCCACGATATGGCCAAGTGTTGTTACTGTGAAGCGTAGCTTATTTAATGACACTTTTCATGCCCTTATCCAAGGAGCTTGTGACACCTGAAGGGGCCATGACGTAAGCCCTTGAATTGCACCAGCCACTACCTTTTGACACCTGCCTCTTCCTCATTTCTCCCGCCAGTGGCACTAGTGCCCGTGAACCTCCTTTCCCGTGCCTGAAATTAAAACTAAATATGAATAATACACCATTATTATAGCTTATTTAGTTATAACCAACTACACATAAAATAATGAAGGAAGCGGTCGGGTAGGTGAAACGCGGGTTTTATGTGCGACCGTTCTAACCGTCTCAGAAGAGAGAACACGCGAGCTTGCACTGATTTCAAAAAGTCGATCCAAAGAAAAGAGGCGGCACGCTTTGTTTTTTGTGATTGTGCGTCTAATTTATATACAGGTATATTCGAAGATCGACAATGGACGTCGATCGTCTCGAGGTAATGTAACGTAGTAACACTATATAAAAAATAAACATAATCTAGGACTGCACGACTTAATTTTTTTCAATTCTTGGATTGTAATATGGCGGTAGCCGATTGTACTTACTGTTGACGAAGAGCAATATAAAGTGACGAGGTAATCATTATTGATGAGGCCCTATAAAAATGACAACATTAGTGGGTGTCGAACCACAACGTACAGTGCAAGACTTGTTTCAAGTATCGTGTACCCAAAGACTTTTCTTCACCCGCAACAGAATATGGTAGAATCATTGAGGATGATGCTTTACAACTGCACCTGGAACAGAAAAACTGAACTGCGCAAAAGTGCGGCTTATTGATGAATATAAAGGACGGATTTCTAGCAGCATCCCCTGACGGACGGCTTGGAACAAATGGCCTTGTTAAGGTGAAGCGTCCCCGATCCAAAAGATTCTTGAAGCCTACTGAAACCGCAAAAGAGTATAAGGCGAAAAATAAGAAAGAGCCTGGTGTGAAAGGTCCAAATCACCACCATAGATTCTACTACCAAATACAAGGGCAGTTACTCAATACACAAAAAGATTTTTGTGATTTCGTTATATATACACTTAAGGGCATTGATATCCAACGTCTTTAGAGGGATGACACCATCTGGCCAAACAACATAGAGCCTTTTCTACTCAAGCTTTACATGAAAGGCCGGACTTCCGCTTAAATTCCTCACGTAGTCGAGTTTTCCGATAGAATAAACTGCCATTACTCCCGATCTGGGAATCTCTCGATCTTCGTTCGTAGGCCATAGTGCCATGAGATCGAGGGGTGTGGCTCTTCGTCCGCCGAACATTGCTTCGGTTGGTGTTTTTCCCATGGAAGATGATACCGTAATGTCGTGCCGGATCAAGAACTTGGCGATTCTTCACTGAACTGCTTCTTCCGTAAGCGTCAAGAGGGCGTTCTTCGTTTCGCACACCGTCTGTTCTGCTTGCCCGTTAGTTGCAGGATGGTATGGTTAACTAATGTAATTCCTGATGCCGTTTTTTTTTTTTTTAGAAACTTGTTTTTTTTTAAACGAGATTCGGCACATTATCAGAAGAAAGTATTTTCGGTTGGGCAAAAGTAGCGAAACGAGTGAGTAGAACGTCAATTACGCGTTTGTACGTCGTGGCAAGCATCGTGTAAACTTCCAACTACATAGAGTACGCGTCGAACATGACTCCGCAGATGCGGATACGCTTCGCCATGCACCGACCGACTGAATAGTGGATCGTTTTCAGTTAATGTTCATGATGGCGCTGGACTCGAGGAAATCTTCGGGTCTTTCCGCAAAGTTAGCCCAGGTGCCAACACTTTTGTTGAAAGCGGTAAGTGCTCGAAACGTCCACAACGTCGGTAGCGACGTGCTGTGCTTGACACTTGACGCTTACCATTGGCTGAGACGAAACTTGCTTGTACGTCTGCCACGAGTAGTCAGATATCAGGTCATCACCGCAAATCCATCTCCCTACAAAACAGGTCTTTATTGTGCTCATGACTATAGTTAGCAATCATGTGAACTTATGAATTCCCAAACGCTGATCACTTGCCGTCACAAACGCCGCTTAATCATAGTGTCTTCATGGCTAATAAACGTCTTCCTATTTATACTGATTATTTTCATCATATTCCTCCTAAGCTGTACTTACAACATCATGTGGGTCGGTACTTCCGAAAATATTCCAACGGCGTTTGTTTTCTGGGAAATATAATGTAACAACCATTACAACATATTTCGGATCCCGTGAAACACGATATGTCGTTATGTGACTTTTCAGTCGTCATTATAATGGCAAGGTAAATACCGTAGATCGCGAAGCAGTTTACTAGACGGCCGCTTCCACTGGTGTCTTGGAAGATTGAGGCTATTGAGCGTGCATTCCTGCAGAAGAATGTTTCATTGACAGAATATTGACACGTCAATCAACAATTGATTCCTTCTTGGTAAGATTTATTGCGAAAGCCCGTCGCAACCGCCGAACCGCATGTCCCTATATCAGAGAACAATTTATACGAAGCCTGACATTCTCACATAGATGAGTCTTCTGGGCCACGCTATTGAGCCAGCTGAGCACAGCTGGCAGCGGCGCGAGCAAGGCCACGAGGGGAACGTGATGGTGCTCGAGCCATCCCACCGTGAACCAAAATTTCGGCCACCCCACGGGTGCGTGTCGCCATCTATTGGTTGAACTAACGCCTTGTTCAAGATGGCTGCCGTGAGACCTCAGCCTTAATTCAAAAGTAGGAATAGCTCTTGTACTGTTGGGGGATGTTTCCTTATTGGGTATTTGCGTACCCATTTTTCGTCAAGTGGTGTGGCAAACCTTAGACCGGGCCGGACTACCGCGTGTAAACACACTGTGCTTTGGGACCGGTTTTTCGTTTCTACCTTTTGCCGGAATGTGCATCCACAATAAAACTTTGGTTGGGGCTAGTTGGTTTATTTCTATTAAAAGGTTAAAAGGCGTGAACAAACAGGACAAAAAAGGACACGTACGACACGGAGAGGTGCCAACTTCCAACTGATTTATTGAAATGCGAATCATCGTCAAACTCGATCCGAATCACCTAAACACATGACTGATAAAAACATTCGTATCGCTCATTCCACACTTCCTTCAAGAAACGCAATTCCTTTGGTTAACAGATAAAGAGATAATAATATTAATAATAATAATAATAATAATAATAATAATAATAGGAGTTTATTTCCAAGAAAGTACAGGTTGGAGGGCGGCTTGGAAAAAAAGCTGTTAGCACAGCTGGACTGGTCCGAAGCCCCCACGGCATCAGCAACGGCAGAACAAAACAAAAAAAATCAGTATTTTTTTTTACATGTAAGAATTATTTGCACATATATTAGAAACAAAGTCGAGCTCTATAAGAGGAGATGGCATGCTTACGCATCTGTCAGCCGCTTTGTGTATACAAATTTGTGTATTTACATTTGTGTATTTGTATACACAAAGCGGCCGACAGATGCGTAAGCATGCCATCTCTTTATCTGTTAACCAAAGAAATTGCGTTTCTTGAAGGATGTGTGTAATGAGCGATAAGAATTTCTTTTTATCAGTTGCATGTGTTTAGGCGATTCGGATCGAGTTGGACGATAATTCGTATTTCAATAAATCAGTTAAAAGTTGGCGCCGGTCCGTGTCGTACGTATGTCTTTTTTAGTCCTGTTTGTTGGGGCTTTTACACTTTTAATGTGTATCCCCTCACGGTTTGTGGTCAATCAACCTCCAGCTGCGTTTGTCTTGAGCGTTTTTGTTTTAATTTCTTAACTCGGGTTTCATAGTAGTGTATGCGCAACATGTTTGCACCGTCAGAAAGCGGATACTCCTTAAATTAAATGAAAGGCCGAGAACTCGGAGCGACCTCAACACGCTGGCAGTTCACGGCCAGTGATATTTGAGAGTTTTAGTGGGCGGTGCCCTTGAGCTTTGCGCACGCAAGGAAATTGCGGGTCGTGAGCGCGCATGTACTGAACGCAATAAAAGAGCTAGCGTGTTGCGTACGCACGCAACGCTGGGGATCTTATGTTTCGGGCTAGCGCGCTTTGCGGGAAGCTCTCAAGAGATCTCGGGCCCAACGAGAGCACGAGTTTCAAGATTGCAGTTACCTCGACTGGCGCAGCAAGGGCGACAGGGTATTCGGGAAGTGCAGTGTTACGTGAAATTTTGTGGTGTTTAGCTCGGCTATTCATTCCGGGGCCTACCGCGGTCGAATCAGATCGCCGTGCAGCTGAAGGAGTGCACAGTGAAAATGTTCACCGCTAGCAATGTGCGCCAACGCTGCGATCTGCTCAACGCTAAACCCTTTCGCACAGTGCATTCCCGACGGACGAACTTTAAGAAATCGCCGAAGTGGTCGCAATGAGCTGGACATCAGTAGGTCATGGATTTCATTCCGCGATAGCATTGATGAAAGGCGCCGTTTCCACGGGACGATTGACGGAGACTCCGTGATCGAATTTGGCTGCGCACTCGTACTCGTAGCCTCAATACCCTGCAGAAAAGCGCGCTTGACGAGGCAGCTGCGGCTTGGTTTAGTTCGAAATAAAATAATTTCCCACGTAATCAATTTCAATTTTCATTTTTTTTTATTTTTTTATTTTTTTTAGCAGCATGGTGGCTTTACAAACGCGCGGACCTTTACGACTCGGGCGAATTTCAACCAAGGTCATGCGAGTTGTTGACTCGGAAACGTAACGCACAACTAAATTCGGTCCGAGCAGGTCATTTTCAGTGCACGTTATAACATTGCGTATTGCCTACGTAAGAGCCAGCCACGCTATACTAAAACTGAATATTGTTAAGGGAAAGTCAACTACAGCGCGACCGCTATCCTCTCTTTTTTCACGTTGGCGGGTCCCCTCGTCAAGACCGCTTTCGTGGCCGCGTGGACCAACTACCCCTCTCTAGGCAACTGTATCCACAGTAAAGAAAAAAGATTGGGCCGCCATTTTGGCACCTCGAGCCTGGGAGTTTCGGACTCTGGGATTATTGAGTGACTAGCAGATAGCCATATGAAGCAGCTTTTATGTTTCAACCAGTCACTAAAGGGTGGAGCTGTTATCGTACTTAGTTTCATTTTACCTCTCCCCGCGTTTTGCTCCTTTCCATCAAAAACTACCTTCCTTGCCCTCCTTCCGCGCCACGCCCCCCACCGCCATGTCTGGGCGAGGCCCACAAGGCGCGTGCGCCTGCGTGCCGGGTCGTACTTGTTTGCTATTGCACACAACGGACTAGAGTTTTTTTTTTTTTTAATAATGAAGACAATTTTGCTTTCTAACGTGAATAAACTAGTGTTTGTGCGCATTTATTGGAGCGCTAACGCACGTGAAGACGTCTTGATCAGCAAATATGATAGCGCGAGCAGTGTTGGAATTGCTCGGATGTGAAGACAAGCTTTCTCCGATACCGCTAAACACACAATAAAAAGGCCAATGTAGTCTTGAATATTTTGGGACATCGGCATGCACTGCAAGAATACATTTCGTTTACCCGTTTATTGCAGCAAGAGCTGAGAGCAGGCACACGATAGACTGCACCTCTCCCTGAGTGTAAAGAGGTTCGTAGGAGGACTGCGTTGCTAGCGGGAGCTCGTGCCGCCGCTTTGAGCATGGATTGGGCACGCGCCCGCAACGGTGGCAGTCCATAGCGTACGTTCTGCTAAAAGTTTTCTTTTTGTTGAAAAAATGGAATTCGCAGACTCGTCATCACTCGAGTTAGGCAAATAAAGGACACGACAACTCGTGCAAAACCAGGGCTTTTCGGTAATTTTAAGTAATACCGCTCGTTTTGGCAAACCAGCAGCTTGGTTTACTTCGTACAAATTTTATAAACGTCGAATACTACCTCAGGTTGTGCACATGCGACGACTGCTATTTACGCGCCTCGTGCATATAACTACCAGCAAATACTCACTTGTATCGCCTCCGTTCAAATTAAAAAAACAAAATAGCGTAATCGGTTGCCTTGGCAGTGCGTTTCTCAATCGCCCATTTTTTAGCGAGGCCCTTTTCATCTTTACTCTGTTTCGAAATATAGATTTGTCGTCCTCACCCGCAAGGAACGCCCTTGAGTTAACTTGACGTCCTCACCCGCAAGGAACGCCCTTGAGCTTTGCCGCACACCCGCGGGCGTGCATTTCTGCATGAGTTACAAACGAGGAGAGAGATCTTTCAGCAAAGCCTTAAAAAGACAATCGCAATTTTTTTCATTGTCAATAAATAACGTTTTATGAATCACAGATGACGAATCACATACTCAGGTGAACACAAGAAAATAGATATTGTTACAAGGCAAAATATTGCACAATCGGAAGATGTCGGTGTGAAAAAATGGAAGGAGTTGTAAATGGCATGTGTTTGCTGAGGCCAGTCTTTGCCGAGATCACTGGCTCAAACTGATCGTTCGGGAAGTGAACCTGAAAAATTAATGCAGCATCGCATACTTTTAGTTGCGACTTGTGAAGCATCGATCGCGAAAATATGTTGCACAACAAAAGCGCGAGTTGCTCGATCGTTGCTGACTCTTCTTTCACTAACGCAATATGATCCTGGTAACACTACAAACCTCTTTATTTTAGTTGCAGTTCAGTCTCTCACTAACTGTTCTTAATTCGGCCGACTCAGTGCAAGCGAGCGAGTAGGCTTTCGTTATCAAATACGCGGGAAAAGACGTGCCAAAGTTCTTCGTGCCGGTAATTTCGTTCCGTGTTTATCTTGTCTCAACCTCTTATTAGTCGATCTTCATGAGCGAGACTGAAAGAGACAGGTACTACATTTCAGAGTTTTACAATGACTTACCTTGCAAAGTCCCTCTCCGGAGGCAGTCGAAACTTTTCCGGCCGATCCGGTTGAGCCATTCGAGTGTTTTAGTATATCGTTGAGCCACTCCCGCCGCGCTATCCGCTAGCCGCTACGATCTCCGCTCTATGTAGCGTAGCGGAACCAACATTTTAGATTTTAGTAGAACGTTAGCAACCCTCTAAAGACTACAGCGTTACGAGAGCTAATGCAACACCACTAGCGGCTCTTTCGGACACTAGACTCATGTAAAACAGTATTCTGAGGCAAATCTTCGCAATAATTTTATTAACGTTGTTTTCTTAATATAATATTTTGTTCTTTATTGAATAACGTGCTAATCGTTGCTTCTTTTGTAAGCAAATGACACTTATGTTCGTAATTGAATACAACTGGAGGGCCAAGCTGTCGAAGCTAATCCGATATCAGTGAGGCGCCAAAGCCACACAGAAAAATCTCCATAAATAAATGACAATTACCATGGATCTCCAGTTGTGTTGTTCACCAAAAATAAAACACCACATAAATCCCTTATATCCTCATGCTCGCTCGCTTCCATGGTAAGTTTTGTCCTCACGACAAAGCGGCCAAGCAGGAAGCCGCAGCCTTCGCTCGCAACACCACAAACTGCAAAACGTTTTTTTTTTTTTCTGTGGCCGTATTTAGCATGTTTGCCAAGGAGATTAGAAGAGGAGGAGGGGAGGGGCATGGCGTCAGCCGTGTAGCCTCCACAAGCCATGCTGCCATATAGTTTGCTTATAGCCTTGCTTCTTTCTCATTTTCCTCCTTACCCTTCTCCCTTATTGGGCCAACGTGAACACAGCACGTGATCATCGCGTTGTTGGTGGTTGCGGGTAGCAGGGAGCGTGGTGCTGGTGGGTTTTATTTATCAGTCATCATAACTAGAAACTCTGGCCCGCGCCCAGCCGACCGATTTTACGCCTGCTGCGCTTCGTTATGTACCCTCAACTGTAAAGTAAATGCATTCTGTTTTCTACAGAGCATTACCATCCTGAATACGATAGTATTCAACCCAGAACGCTAGCGCTGCAATGATTGCCTGTTGGTGTGTTTTGGGTAATGTACAGTGGATCTGCGGGGAGGTCGGCTGGGTCATATAGAATACGGTGTCCCGCAAGGGTCTATTCTTGGCCCTCTCTTATTTTAATATACATAAATGACATTATAAGAATACCTCAAACACCAGATATAATTTTATATGCTGATGACACCAACGTATTTTTTTCTGGAACAGGCCTAGAAATACTTGAGCACGAAACGAACGCATGGCTTGAAAATTTATCATCGTGGCTTAGAGTAAACCAAATTCAATTAAACACGAAAAAAACAAAGTATATCAGATTTCGACCACGAAATAAATGTATTCAGCAGGAGATTCAAATTCAATTTCAAAGCGAAATCATCGAACGTGTTATATCACATAGGTTCTTAGGTGTTCTGTTTAATGAAACTCTAAATTGGTCTTTCCATGTGCAGAGAGTAAGAACGGAAATCTCACGCTCTATCGGGATTATCTATAGACTTAAACATGTGCTGCCTCACTGGGTAAAAAAAACAACTGTATTATACCTTACTTCATTCACGTCTTCACTACTGTCTCCTTGTATGGGGGACCACAGTAAAAACAAATATAGAAACCCTGCACATATTACAGAAAAAGGCCCTACGCTTGGTCGAAAATGCCCCGTACCGGAGTCACTCTGCTCCGCTCTTTAGAAAGCACCGAATATTAACTATTCAAAATGTCATAAATAAGAAATTATATTTATTAATCTATAATCAAATCAAATTAGAACTAACTGTCTTTTTCAGTACATATCTTTGGAAAGATCATCCCTACAATTTTCGGCACACCAGCTACAGAGGGCAAAAAATGCGCACAAACTATGGCATACAAAAATTTGATTATCAAATACCTGTAGTTCTGAATGACCACCCTGATCTCATGACCATTATTCTGGGAGGTTTGTCTATACAAGCTTTAAAGAAAAACATAAATGTCTATCTATTGTCCCTTCAAAGATAACATGTTTTTTGAGTATTATTTTTTTTTTTGTTTGTGCGCGTATGTTGCTTTTTGTTCTTCATCTCTGCGGGCTTAAGGAAATATCTATGTAGAGATGGCTGGCTGGCTGGCTGCACTATGTTTTTTTGTGGCCCCTTTGTTTGCCGTGTTTGTGCAGGCATAAAAATTGATGTGCCTCGTTGTTGTTTGTCCTACGTGGGGGCGAGTTTGGTTTTAGTTCATTGTTTTTCTCTTTGTATACAGTGTTTTGTACCGCTTATGGGTTTTTATGTTTGATATTTCATGATCACGTAGTTTTCGCCCTCTGAGACTTTCATTTTGTCTGGCCGTGGAGAGGGGGGAAGGGGGGCTGTCGCCTTGTCAGGCATGCCGATGCCTTTTGTGGCGGCCTCCCAGACAGCTCTATTCCTTCCTCGACGGTTGTCTAAATAAAATTGAATTTGATTTGATTTCAGTATTCTTTTTGATCTGCTGGCCACTAATTACGACAGCGGCCAAAGCAAGTATAAACTGTATATCCACATGATTGCGTAACTATATCTACCCGACAGGTTGGACCAGGGCCGTACACAGAAAATATATTGGGGGGGGGGGGGAGTTCCAGAACACGGTGGCCATCTTGAATGGCCGTTTTTTTATATTTACTTTTAAAAACAGAAGCATATGATCGGCCTATAAATAATAATAGCGAGGAACTAAATGTTTCACATGCACCATGGTCTAGACTTATTAAGAGTCTCGTCTTCTCCCGGAGTATGTAGGGTTGCTGCCTCGCTAGACCAAGAGGAGGTAAAAAGAAGATGCCAGATAACAGACAAAATGGTCTAGAACGCTGGCTGCACACCAGGCGGTCGCCCTACAGCGTGTCACTCTACACATACACATCGTTGGGCGCGCTGTCAAGGCTAGCGGTGGGGGCGTCTTGGGGGCTCCGTGGGGAACGTTCAGGAAGGAAAGAAGGATACAGGAAGAAAAGGAACGAAGTAAGGCTAAGAACAGGGGTTTCCGGGCTGTGAATGAAAGAATAACATAGGGGGCCTACGATACACACACACACACACACACACACACACACACACACACACACACACACACACACACACACACACACACACACACACACACACACACACACACACACACACACACACACACACACACACACACACACACACACACACACACACACACACACACACACACACACACACACACACACACACACACACACACACACACACACACACACACACACACACACACACACACACGCACACACGCACGCACGCACGCACACACACGCACGCACGCACGCACGCACGCACACACACACACACGCACGCACGCACACACGCACACGCACACACACACACACACACACACACACACACACACACACACACACACACACACACACACACACACACACGCACGCACGCACGCACGCACGCACGCACGCACGCACGCACGCACGCACGCACGCACGCACGCACACATACAGAAACATGCATTCAGCTTGGGACATAATTTATATATTTTCCCAAACTTCGCCGCAGTAAACATGACTTTGGTGAGAGGGAACCGGGGGTAAGAGAATAAGAAAAATATATACAGCCATACTTCACCCAGATCCCTAACCGCAGCCCTGGGCATCCTCTGCCTGGTCCGGTGACACTCAGAACCCCTGCGACTACAGACACAGCTCGGAACGAATCTTCGTCATTCTCTTTCCATCCTCTTTTCACCTCGCGAAACGTATCCCATACCCCCGGCAGGCCCCCCAAAGCCCCTCAGGCGTCGCACGCTCGCGGTGTTCTGGGAAGTTGGACTAACGAACAGAGAACCGATACGAACTTCCCTCAAACGTACGTGCTTTTACTCGAGCCAACATTTCTTCTGTGTCACCTCATCATAGACCGCAGAGGGCGCTACGAGCCATCCTAGCCAATCCAGCGCTGAGAAAGTGTCACTTTACCCTCGGTGGTGTGCTATACAAAGCTCAAGGTCATGTGATTCTTTCTCAGCCCTCGATTGGCAAAGACGGTCTCTAGCATCCGCTATGGTCCACTCTGCGGTGGAACGAAGCGTGCTGTGAGGATGGGGAAGCGAAGTGCCCGGGGATCTTCTGCCGAGGGCACCCAGGCGTTTGGATGAGAGTGGAAAACAGGAGGGAGCTATCGGAGTGGTTCCGAAAAGACCGCTCGTGGCCGGATACGTTGCGGTTTTCGGGGCGCGGGGAAGAAGCGCTTTAATTCACACGGCTCTGGTTAGCAGTAATAGTAAGGACTGCACACGTGCACCTCTAACAGCTGTGCTGGAACTCCAGCGGGTCCCCCACTGGGTCTCCCGATGTAGTGACTTTAGTGAAATCGAGACCACCACGGGCCTCTTTCGAAATTGCTCCTCCCTTCCCCAGCCGACAGTGAAAGGGGGGGGGGGAGGCGGCTCCAATATATTTCTGGGGGGGGGGGGGGGTTCCAACTTCGAAACCCTCCCCCTGGGTACGTTCCTGCCCAATACTTATGCATTTTTACGGCGATGATATCGACGCTCGCCTGCAAATGATAGCTGCGCTCTCACCACTCTCATGTTATATCACACTACAATACGTTTTGCGTTTTCTTTTCGTTGCGGCCGCTATGCAGGTCGTTCATTGGGACGTTTTATTGTGGTCGTGACAAATCGAACCAGCTCAACTTGACTCGAGGTTGGGAGATGTTTTATTGACTATTTATTGTAAGTGCACGGAGCACATCACGCTCCACTCTGATGGGGTCCAGCCACCGCCGCGACCAACGACCAAAATGCATCGTTTTCGCAGTTCGGCGACCGTCGGAAATCTAAGAGAATTGCTGACCGATTCCTGTTATCGTAAAACTATCTGTATGTCATACGTCCAGGGCTTACCGGTGAAAGGTAACTCCCCTGAAGAAAAGCCAGTCCGAATGCGGCAGTCAACCACGCTGCAAGCGCCCATCCCATAGCCGGCGGAAATTAGCATCCCGGCGACGCCAGGCGTTCGTTTTCTTCGTTGGGTTTGCGGCGATGGCCCTGATCGTCCCGTGCACAAGTCCCATGTACCAGCAGCGGTGTGTCGTCTGCTCGTGATCCGCCTCAACCACTTATTTGCTTGCTTGCTTGCTTGCTTGCTTGCTTGCTTCGCGTCTAGCCTTCGATCTGATAAAACCTACCGGACAGAGCACGGACAAGCCTGCAAGGAACCCTTCTACAATCAACTATTCATCTCGCATGTGACATGTCACGCGCAGCAATTGCCAGAGTGATCTACGGTCACGTTGGCCACAAAATTGTTTAAACTTTTTATGACTAGGCTTCACAAATATTGCAACCTGCCCCTCCTATTATTTAGAACCTCCTTGATGTTAGCCATAAATGGCTACCTGTTGCAGTCGTGGAAGGCCTTTGTCGCGGCTACTTCTCGCAGCAGCAAGATATAACCCAGCTCTCAGAACCACGATCGCGAAGCGCACAGACCTGACTGGCGCGGCGTGGCGGTCATCTTGAATTGTGTCCCTTGCTGGCTTTCCCAGCGGTTATCTCGCCAACATTCGTTCTCACGAGACCCACACTGGCACGCCGCGCTACGCACCTCGTTATTTTGGTCCGATAGCGCGCGTCCGCTAGCCTCCGCAGTTCCGCAATGATTCCGATAGCAGCGCGCATGTGCAGTAGCGTCGTCGCTCTAGGGTATAGCGTAGCGGGAGAGCCAAAACGATTTACTAAAATTCAATTGTCTTCGTCGCTGAAGATTTTCTTGTCCCGTCGGGACGGCAAAAACGGTCTTCTTTCGCAAAGCTCTTTGTGCAATCCTTAGCACAGCATGATGGCATCGCGTTGTCGTCGAAGTCCTGGAAAAAAAGAAAACGGTCGGGTTGTAAGCAATGGAGTTACCGCTACGCCTCGCCCAGAGATGGCGTTGGTTTCTAGCAGACCAGCGAATCACGCGCGATCATAAAAAGGCCACGGACACGTGTCGCGCCCGATCCAATTGAAGCCAGGGGAAAGATAACTTTTTAGAGGGAAAGGGCAAGGGCTTGGAGAAATTTCTCTTCCCCATTTCAGAGAATGGTTCGCGTTACCTTTCAGTCTTGGTGGACGCCAGCGGCCCAGGTTTCAAGAGTGAGTTTTCCAACCCTAGAAGACAACGCGCTGCCTCTCCTCGCCTCCCTCTTTTCTACTGCTACATCATGACACAAGAGAGCAAGGAATCTCCATCCGTCCGTCGTTTCCGTCAGCGTGTCCCATAATGCCTCTCAGCGCCGGCCGAGTGTGTTATGAACGATTTCAAGGGGTATTTTTGATGTGTAATTATACACATCTTTTTAGCACTGAATTGATTGCACAGAAAACAAGTACACGAATACGCATTGTTTTATTTCAATCACGTACTGCACTTAGTGGGGATCCGCATATATGTTGACCGCTCAAAAATCAAAAACCCGCAGAAAAAATCTTGAAAAACACATGAAAAAAAAAAAAAACTTTAACGCTGTGCAAAATGATTATAGTTCTGTTTTGATGTGGCGGCAAAAAATATGAGCCCATTCAATATTAACGCTAACTTGATTTGGAAATATTTACGCAGCGTGATACCCGTCAGCCTGTTTTTTTCATGAAGTTATGTTAACACAACATAAATATCGCTGAAAAATCTCGCCGCCTTCAAGACGACAAAATTACCGCTCCATCGGCTACACCTTTCCTTCCTTGTGCTTACCGTGGTACATAGGTTATGTATATTGAAAAAATTAAAAAAGATATAAGACATTTTATCTCGCGAGAAATTAGGCTAACAGAACCACACAACCACCACATGTCCCACCACACATAAATCGACGTCCGCCCACTCGCCGGCTGCCAATCCCGGAGAGGGCGATTGACCGAAGGAGTGAGGGAAATTCATAGGAAGAACAGGGAAGGGAGGAGGGGGGCGGGTGAAAGCGGAAAGATATGAAAGGAGCCGACAGGGCAGGAGAAACGACGAACGAGTTATCCGCCAAGGTCGTCCCGCCCAAACCGGAAAGCTCGTGGCGCTAGAACGCGATCTCTCGTTCTGGCATAGAAGTTTATATATAATTCCTTCCCCCCATATCGCGAGTCCAGGCCGCGATGCGATTGACTCATTCCCCTCCCCTCTCCCTTAAAGCGGTTCAATTAAACGTTTTATACTACTACTACTCGTTTGGAGAGCGTCTGCGAGGACATTGATTGATTGAAGTCCTTTAATGACAAGGATCTCTCGAGGCCGCAGTGGGGAAAAAAAGGGGGAGGGGAGGGGGTAGAAGGGGTAGCACAGGGGGTTCGGTCATTTTAACATGTCGGGCAACGTACTAGGGTAGTCTACTCGCGCTACATCGCTCGGTATAAGCCACTGAATTTTTCATGATCTGCGACCGCCTTTTAAGCGTCATCATCTGTTTGTATAACAGCTGTAAGGGCTGCAAGAGAGGTCACTTGTAGGTCGTCGATGCGGTCTCCACCTCGTGCGAAGGCAGGACAGTACTTTATAAGATGCCACAGATCTGCGCGACACTGTTGGAGACAGTGGCTACTTTTTGGTGGTGGGGCTGATACTGGTGGCGGCTGCCACTTACTGACTATATGCGGTGTGTAGGCCGCGTTCGCGATGATCTTGTTTATGAAAACTTCTTGCTGCCTTGAAAGTCCTGTGATGACAGGCGTCTGTGGTGTAGCCTCCATGATACGCTGTTTACTAGCCTTTGGTTGTGAAACGCTAAAGCCTGGTTCAGTCAGTTGCGTTTGACTGCGTTTGACTGCGTTGCGGCTGCGAGAAACCAGGACGTCCCTGCTGCTAATATCGCGTGCCATGATGATTTTTTAAATTGGATTCCAAGCTTCATACGAAGCACAGATGTGCCGGTGCTCGCTTTGAGTTCTCGAAGCAACGCAGTCAAACGCACTCAAACGCAATCGTCTGAACCGGCCTTAAGGCGCGCTGTGCTCGAACCTGGGCGAACACCCACAGCACGCACGCCGATGCATCCAAATTTGCGTCCGTTCCT
>JAZHYW010030005.1:0-118653 GCA_037355805.1 Ixodes ricinus
TCGTAGTTCGACATCGTCTGGTTTGCCCTTTTCACGGCTACTATCCACGTTCTCGGACGAACGGAGGGGGCAGAAACACATGAAAACTGACCTTCAAACCTTTCCAGACTCTCTTGGTACAGCCCCCGTCGCAGCATTTTGACGAGAACGCAGGTTTTCTGTCTGGTTCCTTCCAAAAGATCACAGGAATGCATGTCTCGCATGGCGACTTCTGCCCACCACCCCAGACCGGAAGTGCGCTCGACGCGCCACCACCGCGGCGTGACGTAGGAGAGTTGAGTTTGTGTATACAGGAGAGGGCGCTGCGGTCAAATGCGTATATAATCGCGTTAAACTTTGCATGCATTGGCTGAACGTTTATAGACGAGAGGGCGCTGTGGTCAAATGCTCAAATGCGTATATAACCACGTTCACTACCACACATTCTCTTTCTGACATGGATGAAAACGAACGAAAGGCTCCGCATGCTGTGGCTCAGTGTCTACGCAGACAAGCACCACCAGAGCTTCGCCCCAATCAACATCATTCAGCACTTGGAGATGCGGTCAATTTTTCATAGCGTTCCGTGCAGCCTCATTTGTCTTACACCGCGGGTGCAGCCAACGTGCAGCCAGTTGTGGGCACGTTGCTTTACTTTTAAAATGTTACACTACAAGTTACAAAATTGAAAGAGTAACTTGTTACAGTTACTTTGCAAAAGTAATGCCATTATTCCATTGTTGCTTTGCAAAAAGATATAAGAAAACATTCAAAATCAACCTTCTTTAATATGCCTTTAAATTAGCATAGATTTTTCATAAGACGTTTTGTTGTTCACGGTAGTGAATCTGATTTTTTCAGAAACTAATATTTTCTCAATAATCAATATTAACATGTTTGGTTCTTCCTATTTCAATTTTTACCATGAATAGCTCTCTGAACAGGATCATAATTTTAGACAGTATTCGGGTAAATCCACTATATGATAAAGCGTTTATAGTATCTTTGGCAAAATTACAGGCGACTTTAGTGAAGTCAATATTAATATAAGTTGTACGTTGCAATCAGGTTTGTAGATGTCTTCTATGCTACACCAATCCACTCGTCGTTCAAATCGTTTTCTACTGTGTATGCACAACCTTTCATGAAACGCAAAGCTTCTCTTAAAATGGCTTGAGGTACACTTAAGCACTTTTTATGAGTTGTGAATGCGAAAGTATGTATGGCATTCTTCCGCTCCCTATTTCGTCTGCGGCGTATTTGCGTCGACGGCAGAGCGCACGCTCCCCTCGCTGCTCTGACGGCACGGACACGCAGCGCCATGGGGTGGCGGTCGTGTTAACAGAACCTCGGTTCGGCACACCACGAACCAAGGCTCTGTTAACACATTTATTATCCTGTGCTGATTATACACCTGCTAATTGTATTGCAGCAACTAAGCTCGAATAATTTTCACTCCCAGTAAAACTGTAAAACCCTACATTTTCGCGGCCCCTATTTTTTGCGACCCGAACCCCAAGAGACGTGGGAACTGCAAGAAAGCTAGACGCTAAATATGATTGCAGGGCCCCTAAGGGCCCTGCAATCATATTTAAGTGTCTACTTTTTTTGCTTTGCAATCATATTTAAGAGTCTACCTTTTTGCGGTCCCCACGTCTCTTGGGGTTCGGGCAAGCCAGCGAGCACGGAGAAAGTAACTAAATATCGGTGCGTCATACTTTAACCGGACGACGCGGAAACCTCCTCCACCTACGGGGGCGACCCGCGGTGCCGAAAGCGCGCGTAGGCGAGGTCTTTGGTCCTGGGCTTACTACTGGTCAGAGCCGCTAAAAGATTTTTTAGTCAAAATACAAAATATAAGTGGCGCGAGCCATTTCAATTATTTATAAAAGTAGTTTTTGCTCAGTATTTTAGATCAGAAAAGAAACAAATGTAGTTTATAAAGTATGGAAACAAGAAATGACCCGTCGACACACCCGCCACCAAATGGTAGAAAAGGCGGCGCATACTAGAAAGGTGTAGTGAGATCAGGCACCGACGAGCGGCGAGCGTAGAAAAGCCCCAGATGTACGCGGCGGCGCTGCGGTCGTATACTGGCTCGAGGATCCGACCGATTCCGAGCGTTCGGAAGGCCTTCGCGAGCAGGTTCGGCTTCCGGTATGGCCGTTTGGCGGTATGACAGCGCAAAGTGGCTCCCGTTCTGAACTGATCTTTACACCGTGTTTGCTGTCGTTTGTGGCCAATGATGTGTCATGCCGAATTAGTCTTTAATCGTCGAAGAAAATGCAATGCGAGCCGCCCTGGCTGCCTGCTTCATACAGCCTATCCAGAACATGCTCTAGTGGCACCCTCTCAAGCCGTCGACACGAATTGCGGCAGCCGTGAGTGCTCGCTGAGCCATAGAGATCATCGCTGAGCTCTCTAACCCTCCTCTAGTTCACGGCCACTCAAGCGACCAAGGACGTCATGAAGGAAATTATTTTTTGCTTGTTTTTGTAATTTTAATTTGCCTATAATTTTTTGCCTTTTTAATTTGCCTATAATTTTAATTTGCCTTTTTCGGATAAATCCGAAAAACTCAGAAAATCACTTGCCAATAAAATTTTTGTCAATTTGGATTTATCCGATAAACTCCGAATCGTTATGTGCCCATGGCACCCCCCCCCCCCCCCACAACAAAAAAAAATTACTTTTTATTTTATTTTTTATTAGCAATTTGAGCAGTGCAGGATCAATGGTCCTGGGAAAATGACACCATAATTATCTTTCAAGCCTCGGACCGTTGTCAAAAGGAGGTCTTGCGGCTTGTCTCGTCAAGGTTGGTTCAGGGAAACAGGTCATTGTAACATTCGTGTCACGACAAAAGCCACTCTTTTGGTTTTCAGTTTGGGCCATGGGATATGGGATTTAGAGAAAGGAGAGGGTATGTTTCTAGGGGTAACAGTGAAAGCTATGGACCATAGAGATTGTATAAAATAGGGAAGAGGGGCAGTTGAAACTTCTCTATTACATCCTTAACCACTCCATCTCGCGCGGCAGCGGGATAGATTGATGGGATGACTACGAGCTTCCTTGCGGCTACCTCCAGCAGTTTATTGATTTTAAGGTATCGACGTTTATTGAAGCCACACTTGTGTGCGACTTTTGTCGTTGGACAAATTAGTATTGCCAATGACACCAATGCCAAGGTCAACTGAAGAAATCTTAATTCATACAAGCACATTTTATTTTTTATCTGGCACACGTTTGCATCCGGTTACTATTTATTATTTTTCAATAGGAAACACTACGAAATTAATCTCCGAATTTCGGAGAATTGGGGATTTACGAAAAATAAACTCCAATAAACACTGAACTTTTGCTAAAAAAAATCAGCAGAACCCATCCTTTGGGAATGATTATCTACGTTAATGCGAATAGCATCAAACGGTGCGGAGTTATGCGCGTTCGTCAGGTGGCCGGCACACTCTAGATACGCCAGCCCACTCTTGAGGCGATTCTAAATTTGTTGACACTTTCACAGCCCTGCGCACGATCTCCGCAGCCCAGCACGTGCGTTTGTGTCACTTAGGAAGGCGAGCAAAGCACGCGCCATACGCACAAACACTCAAAATGGTACCGACCAGACTTTCTGGAGTCTCAGCTAGTCTCAACCAACGGTACTCTAAACGGTTGTTTATATCTTTACCATAGGACGCGCTTTACAGCGCTGTCACAGCTACCGGTGCGCGCGCGTTCCATGCACGAGGGCTCATTCCGCTCTCGTGAGGCTGAGCACGGCCGCTACATCACCCTCTCCCGAGCGCGGGAGAGGGTGCATGGAACGCGCGCGCACCGGTGAGCTGTGACAGCGCTGTAAAGCGCGTCCTATGGTAAAGATATAAACAACCGTTTAGAGTGCATTGAATGACTGCCTTCATAGCTCTGTGGATTCTTTTTCGAACGCCGAGGCGAACGGTCAGGGAATCATGAGCTCCAGCGGAGCGCGTTCTACGGCTAACCCTAGCCGGGTATCAACAGGTATTTCGGAAACTTTGGCTCCCCAGGACTACCGTATTATCCTGCCTACGCTGCCAACAGGTCGATATTCTTTTAATTCAGTCTTTCTACACGGTGACCCATCAGCAAGACCGTATCGCATCGACGACTTTCGCGACGTTCTGAAGGGCGTCGTTGACATGAATGACGTGGCCGGCTTCGGTGCCTTCCAGTACAACCACGTTTGGATGCTCACCCTGCACAACGCGGCAGCGAAGGAGAAGCTGCTACATGCGGCAGTGCTCAACGTCAAGGGCAAGACCTGCCTGGTCATCGATCCGAATGTGAGTGAGAAATCATTCAAAGTTCACTGGGTTCCCGTCTGCGTTCCCGACGAAGCTGTGCAAAAGACATTCGAGTCGCACGGAAAAGTGAAATCAATCGTGCGCGAGAAGTGGCGGCAACCAGGCTTTGAGAATGTGGAGACAACAACGCGAACAGTCACAATGGTACTCAAGGAAGGTATCACAGTGGACGCTATCCCGCATCAAATCAACATCCTCGGAATGCCAGCGCTGGTGTCCATTCCAGGCCGCCCACCTCAGTGCTTACGGTGCAAGAAGGTAGGACACATGCGCAAGCAGTGTCGCACCCCGTGGTGTAGAACGTGCCGCACTTATGGACATGAGGTGGACAACTGCATCCAGACGTACGCGGCAAAAACGAGGCCTCCAACCGAACCACAGGACGTTGATAACTTGATGGACCAAGATGAAATGGAGGAGACCATTGCCGGGACTTCGACGGGGAAGGCGTCTGAATTGTCATCTGACGTCGTCGGAGCAGCGAATTTAGCACCACCAGCAAGCAGCGTCGCAGAAGTCATGGTGACAGAGACGCTGTCGCCGAAGAAGGGAGAGAACTCGCAAGAAGGACAAGTCAAGTCGGAGCTGGTCGGAAGAAAGGGGGAGGAGAACAGAGAGGCCAGCGAGGAAGATGGTAACCCGCATCAAGAAGTCACCGGAGCGGAAGCGCCAGTCAAAAGGAAGGGGGAGCAATCAACGGAAAAAACTACAGAGAGTATGACTGCGGCTGATCAACGATTTACTCTTGTGACCCGCAAGCGTTGGAAGAAAGGCGCCGAACCTCAAGGCCAACCACGGTTGACAGAGGGGGTGCTTCAGCACTTGAGGAAATGGCCTTCGAAGATTGACGACGTTCTGCCAAACGTTGGTGCTCGGACTGCACGCGATTTGGCGATCCCGAACTGCGTATCTCGAGTGCGACATTCAAGCCAAGCGAACATGGTGGTATTTTGCGGCCAATTTGGGGTGGACTCTCAGTGTTGCGGCGAAAAGATTTCCAGAGGATAAGGAGCAGTGGGACTTTATCGAAAGACGACTCCAGAAATGGTCCATGTGAAGTGTTAGCGTATAATGATGTAACGGGCAGGCTGCTCATTGTCTAGAAGGAAAACAGCCGACAGGTCGGCTGTTTGTATTTGTTCAAAAAAGCTTCCAAACGATCAATAAATTTGTTTAAAAAAAAAAAAAATGCCTTCATAGCTCTGTGGTTAGCGCGTCTGCCTGCTGATCAAAGGGTCAACGGTTCGAATCCCAGCCGGCGCCGGTCTTTTTTATTTATTTATCGACCCGCGGCGTAAGAGGTTAGATAGCCAGATAGATACATAGATAGACGAAAAGTGCGTGAAGTATCCAAAGAATGCTATTCGTATTAATAACTCCGAAAAACACCCTCCGAATAGACCGATCACACCAAGCCAGAGCCGTATATGCACCAAGCGTTCGGCGCATGCGTGGCGCCGCCATAACTTTAGTTCGCAGGAGGCAGGCAGCAGTGCACAAGACGGCTCGTGCCGCCTCATGCTCCACACGCGCAGAGCTCCAGCGAGGTTGTCGCACGTGCAGAAAGACTAAAGCTCCCTCGATGCATTGCGGCAGCGGTGGCGTAGTCAAACTGGCTGGTGAGATCGGTCAATTTCACGAAACATAAACTCCGAAATAAAGCGAAATTCAAGAAAAGAAAAGTTTAATTAACAGTCCTATTTAAGTGTCTACCTTTTTTGCTGTTTCCACGTCGGTTCGGGCAAGCCAGCGGGCACGGAGAGAGTAACTAAATATGAGTGCGTCATATTTTAACCAGATGACGCGGAAACCTCCTCCACCGACGGGTGCGACCCGCGGTACCGAAAGCGCGCAAAATGTGACGTCTTTGTTCCTGGGTTTACTACTGGTCAGTGCCGCTAAAAACTTCTTTTTAGTCAAAATACAAAATATAAGTGGCACAAACTGTTTCAATTATTTATAAAAGTAGTTTTTGTTCAGTATTTTAGATCAGAAAAGAAACAAATGCAGTTTATGAAGTACGGAAACAAGAAATGATCCGTCGACATACCCGCCACCAAGCGGTGGAAAAGGCGGCGCATACTACGAAAGGAGTAGTGGGATCAGGCGCCAACGAGCGGCAGCGAGAAAGGTCCCGGATGTACGCGGCGGCGCTGCGGTCGTAGGGACCGAAGGACCCGACCGGCTACTGAGCGTTCCCAAGGCCTTCGGTGAGCAGCTTTGTCTGGCGGTTTGGCCGTTTCGACGGTATGGCAGCGCGAAGTGGCTCCCATTCTGAACTGATCTTTACCCTGTGTTTGCTGTCGTTTGTGGCCAATGAAGTGTCATGCCGAATTTGTGTTTAATCACGCAGCAAATGCAATGAGAGCCGCTCTGGCTGCCCGCTACATACAGCCTATCCAGAACACGCTTTAGTGGCGCCCTCTCGCGCCGTCGACACGGAGTACGGCAGCCGTGAGCGCTCGCTCAGCTCACTACCCCTCGTCTAGTTCACGGCCACTCAAGCAACCAAGGACGTCATGAAGGAGGTTATTTTTTGCTTGTTTTTGTAATTTTAATTTGCCTATAACTTTTAAAATAAAGCGAAATTCGAGAAAGAAAAGTGTCATTAAGTTACTACGTTCAGTGCGCTCAGGTTTGGTGCAAATTAAAAATTAGCAAAAAAGGCATTGCAGGAGCCGCTTTAAGAGGAGAGAGGAAGTGAGAAAGACTGCTAACTTACAAACTTCGGCGTTTTCACAATGTGCAGTGAAGCAATGCTTGCAGAGTTCAAACGGTCTCCTGCAGCGCAGTGGAGCAAACCAAACAGATTGCACTATTACCACAGGCGCGGTAGCGCTCCTTCAACCCGGACGCATATGGTTCTGCCCGGACGTAGACTGAACTCTCCAAATGCTGCTTTGGTACTTTGTTGTGAGAATCCTTAGGCACCCAGGTTTGTGAAAATGAGAAGTCCGCAGTTTCACCGCTAAACAATTGACTGCCTTCCGAGTCGCTGCCCACCCCAAGAAAGGACAACACAGTCAGAAATTGCTTAAAATGGGTGACACTAATATTCTTCACAAAGAAAAAGAGACGGGTGGGAGATTGGTGAGGACCTGAGATATTGGGGTTCTGGTTTGAAACATCCAGTGCTTTGACTGTTCTGCTTCTGTATTTCGTTCTTTTACTGTATGATCATACCTCCCGGCCCTCAGAATAAAGCTGTCTGTGTGTTTTGTATTTCTGAAAACCTACGAAGGAAGGGCCAGTTTTGCACGGATTTTCATCATTCCGAAGTTTGTTTTTGAAAAATTAATTAACAACATAATGTACACAAAAGGTGGTGCATCTGAGGGTTGAAACAAAGAGATTGTAACGTGTATTGTATGAGTGTGAGAAATTGTCAATATAAGGCTTAAAAATCATTGTTTTTAGTCTTGGCTATTTTGGGCTATATTTATTTTACGGCTTTGGCTATATTTGGGCTATACCTCCCAGTCGTTTGGCGGTTTCTTGTGGGACCATCTGGCAACACTGGTTCCGCCCACAGTGGTTCCGCCTCAGCGGTTGCCGTTCCGCTTTCGCATTTCCCTGGTTCTGTCACTACTTTTTCGATCGTGATTTACGTTTTACGTGCAGTGAATGCGAAAACAATTTGTGAGTTCGCCTTGCTGCTTCGTGAACCGCACAATATGAGCAGCGGGGTGTGCATCGTCGAGCCTCTCGGAGCTGTAGGAGACCCCGACCTGGTCCAACTCATGTCTGAGACAGCGTCCAGCGTGGACTCCGCAGCCTCGACAGATCCTGCACCACAGTCTGAGCAGGCTCTAGGCAGCGAGTCCGAGAATGACGACGGTGACGCCAAAAAAGCGATGGTGTCCGAGGAAGAGAGGGCGTTCGAACGGGCAATGCAACTCCGCAAACGACGAATGATTGAGCGGTCCCTTGCGGACGGCAGCACGGCGGGTCTCAAGATAGCAGCTGTGAACGAACGGGGCCTTTTGTGCGACGACTACCGGCGGCTCGTTTGGCCCAAGATCGGCGGCGTGAGCGTCTACGAGACGTCGCCGAGGCCATCCATGGAGGAGATCACGCAGCACGCCTACTACTCTCAGGTAGTCCTGGACGTGAAACGGTCGCTCAAGCGGTTCCCGCCCAGCATCGCCGAGAACCAGCGCATCGCGCTACAGGACAAGCTTGTGTTCATGATCATGCGGGTGCTGATGAAGAACCCGGAGCTGCACTACTACCAGGGCTACCACGACATCTGCGTCACTATCCTGCTCGTGTTGGGCGAAGAAGTAGGCTTCCTGCTCGTCGACAAACTGTCCTGCTCAAACCTACGCCGCTTCATGGACAAGACGATGGCGCGCACGGCAGACCTTTTGGAGCACATCTACCCGTTGTTGGCTCACGAGAACCCCGAGCTGTGCAAGTTCCTCGAGAGGGCGCAGGTGGGCATCATGTTCTGCCTCAGCTGGGTCATCACGTGGTTCGGGCACGTCCTCTCCGACTACGACACCGTGGTACGCCTCTTCGACCTCTTCCTGTCCAGCCACTCGTGGATGCCCGTCTACTTGTCTGCAGCCATCGTTCTTCACGCCGAGAAAGAAATCCTCGCTTTGGAGTGCGACCTGGCACCCGTCCACTGCTATCTCTCGCGTCTGGTCGAGGGGGACCTGCCCTTCGAGGAACTCATCCTGCGGGCAAGACTTCTCCTCGAACAGTACCCACCGACCCATCTTCAGGCCGAGCAGGCGCTCCGGAAGAAACAGCTGAACCTTTCACACCCTCCACCACGGCGACCCCCGCAACACGGCCACATGTGGCGCTTCGCTCGCTATGTCGGTGCTCTGGTGGCGGGAACTGCTGCTCGGAAGGGGCATTGGCTCTGGCGGTTCTTTTCTTTGCCGTCTGGTTCCAGACTTATCGCAAGAACCCCAGCCTCGCGTGGTTTTGACTGGGTACGTCCATATGCGGACGGTGAGCGAATACGGAACTGTGCCACAATGTGACTCTTTTCTGTACATAACTACTTGTCGTGGTTGCTTAATGACTGGTGGCATCTCGTTAGTCCAGAGCTGGTACTTCGGTAAGGCCTTGTTATAGTGCCAACCAGGGGCATCTGAAGTGTTCAAGAGATGAGGGGAGACGGGGAAGGGTAGGGGACTTTTTCTTCCCCTTTTAAATTGTTTTGTGAGTATGTCTGAAAAGATTGGGAGTGCGATCACCCCCCCCCCCCCCTTGTCCCAGTGCTTCTGGAGCCAACTGAGCACAACATACAGTTGATGATAGCACATCGTTACTACCCTTGCACTGGGAATTTGAACATTGAACAATTATATGAATCCTGTTTCTATTTCCATAAATTATGGATGTGATATGTAATACCTTTTCTCAGTGCTTGCTTTTCAGTTTTCCAAATCAAACTGATCTGCTCATAAGTGCTCTGTCCTAGTCTCAAAGAATATGCCAAGTTAGAGCCAGTGACATACAAACGGTGGAAGGAACAATAATTTGTGCCGTTCAAGCGCTTGAATCTTTTTCTTTAACCCTGGAGTGAAGGGTAGCATTTTCTCCACCCTATTGGTGTGGGAGGAAGGGTACAGGTGCCTTGTTAAAAATGTTCAGCTGCATCATGACATCCAGATAGCACTTGCCCTTGCTTTGCTGCATTAATAGTATTGAGCAATGCTGGGCCTAAATGGTGATACTGTTTTGTTTAAAATAAGTGCTGTTCATTGCATGAGACGAGTAATTAGACAAATATTAAGTCCATAGTATTTGTATTATATTGGTTTCTCTTACAATTGTTTTAAAGCTGCTTCTTTTGCAACAATTCCTCGATGCCTGTGTAATTAAGTTTAATTTAGAAATGCACCCTGAAACATAAACTATTCCAATGGACAAGCGAGTCTAGGATTTGTTGCTTTCCCTCATGGCCAAAGAGAGGTATCGGTGGCCGAGTGGGCTAGCGCACACCAGCTTGAGCACGTGGAGCAAAAGCTCGCGCGGCAAAACCCAGGGATCTTGGGTTTGATCCCCACCCCTGTCCGTTTCGAACTGAATGAGCATTGTAACAGCTTGTGGTCGTGTATCACTACTGCGTGGTGCACGGCAAAGACCCCAGGCTGGCAGTCGTACTGCGCCGGCTAAATTTCTCATCCACAGCTGATACACCGGATGTCCATTGAGGCTGGCTACCGTATTTACTCACATAATGACCCCACCTTTTCCCCGAAAAATTGACGCATATTTGGGGTCTATTGTGCAGGGTAAAACTTTGCGCATTTATACATTTTGCATAAATGTCACTTTAGGTACCCATCTAACAGGGGCATTACTGTGGCATGTCTCCACTGACGGAGGTGCGCACACGGCTGGTCGTGGGTGCACTACAGCTCTATGGCTGCAACGGCTGCTGGCGGTAGCTGCCGGGACGCGCGCAGTCGCGGAGGCGCAACGAGAAAGCGCGTGATCTGTACCGAGGGTTCCCAAAATTCCCTGCCATCGTGATGCTGCACGTCTATTCTTTTTGCCAAAGAAAAAGCACCCAACGAAACTACCTCGGCATGGAGAGCGACGCGAGCGTGCCTAGGCCTAACCACTTTCACGATTTCACTATCCGAAAGCAGACCACAGACGACGGCGTTTTTGTTGACACTAATGCATTCAATGGACAAAACACGAAACACCTAGCCCATTTTTTGACCCCATCTTTGTTGGCTGTGTGTATCCCTCAGTTATGCTGTTAATCGCTTCCGCAACTTTCTACTTGCTGCCATAATGCACGCGTTTACTGCCGTGCTGGGCTTGGCTTGAACTGATATGGCCGCTTGGCGGCTTACTTGACTTGGTGGCTGACTGGGTCGGACGCAGTTCAAGACTCGCAGAACCGAAACATAAGTGTTCATTATGCACAGGAGAAGAAAATTAAAAAGGTAGATGATTGTTGTGGGGGTGCATTCATTATGTGAGTAAATATAGTAACTTCTGGCTGTGCAAACATACACACAGCACAATTATGGCCAAAGATATTATATGGGACCCAGACAGTTGCCACAAATAAATATATTTATTTTTATTTTCCCACACATCCTTCCTGTCACTAGACCATGAACAAGCCAAGTTCAATACAGGCCAGAGGCAGGAAAAAGAGGAAACGGCATTGTAGTCGTCCGAAGGTTGTGATTTCTGTTGCAATACCAACATGAAAGTGCCGGGAAGAGTTTCGGATTTTGCTTCCAGCTGGTGGTGGAGGATCACCCCCTGTGAGTACAGTTGGCTTGCTAGTGTCACGTTGCTGCCGTCCCAGTTTGTGAGAGGTGCTTGACCACGTCGACCCAGTCGTGACCTCGCGGGAGCTCTCCGGTGGGGAGTAACCTCCCTGCCAGTTTCCGCTTCTGGCTTTTACTCAGCTTGGGCTGCTTGACCTCCTTCTTGGCTACTGCTTCTGGTTCCTGCAAGTCATACCACAAGCACCCTCTTCATTGTGTTTGTGTGTCACATCATTTCTATCGCTTCTAGATAGCACAATGCCGGAAATGGCGCATTACTGAACAACATCCGTGATCTTGCGCTGCAACAGACTATAGCTGTCGTGGCCCTGGGGAGCAATACGTACGACGGCTAACACCACCAAACTTGCAGTGTACCAACCATGTGCACACAAGCACATGTTAATAAGCTTGCATACACACGCATAAAGAAACATGCCCTATCCCATGTGCAATTAGGCACATACTCGTATGTGTTTATATAACCACACTAGGAAATGAGCACACAGAAACAAATGTTCGCACACAGCCGAATGTGCCCAGGTTACACGCAACCCGGCTTGACAACGCGGACCATTTCCGAAATGCACCCCATTTGTGTGTGCGCGCACATGTCCGCTTGCAAATGTGTGCTCGCACATGTGCCTGAGTGTGCGTTGACTATTTGTTGGATGCTGACCCGTCGGTATAAATGTGAATATCATCATAGCTTATATACAGGTTGTTTCTTTTTAAGCTTACCAGCTTCTTTGTGCAGGTGAGCTTTATGGCCAGGGGTACATAGTATAGAGGTTTAATTGTAACGATCAGTCGGCTAATTAACTAAAACGCAAATGTCTTAATTAATGAAAATAATCATATGGTTCTAATAAAACACTTGCAGGGCATCCTTGAAAGCCACTAAATCAGCCAATATTAGAAATACTTGGAGCATGTGGGAAGCACGCTGGATAGCCAAAATTACCGCTCGTGCAGCAGCAGAAGGGTACTCCCACACAGTTTTTCAGTCTCATGGCCCCGGTCTTGTGCCTGTTGCACGAGTAAAATTTTGGTTAATTATTGGACTTATCGTGGTGATTAGCCGCCTACATTGTAGTATATGTCCTCTTGGCCATATAACCCACCTGCACAAACCGCAAATGTGCAGCTTCCACAACCTTTTTTACACAAATCTGTTAAACTTGAAAAAAAAAAAACACCGTGTGCATCAACGTCTAGCAAATTATTATCTTGAAATTCCCTGAACATTTCTGGTTCAATTCCCTGACCACTGCAGAGGCGGTTAAAAGGCAACTCTGCTCAATTTTGAACATTTCGGGATAATGAGTGATTTTGCATTAAAATGTTACACTAAAAGACACTACGTCATTTGCTTCGCAAAAATGGGATATATATTTTTAAATCTAATTTTAAACACGAGCAGAAATCGAAACCGAAACTTTGGCTCTGTCTGGCAACATTGGCCTCAAGCTGCCAAGAACATGGCTATCACGTGGCACAATATGTCACGTGATCCTCTACGCGACGACGGGCTGGATTGGGGTGGGCACGTACCAGGCGTGAGTGTCGCCTGCACCGCACTCTTCACCACGTTTTGGTGTCTACGGCATTCGCAGTGATGTGATTGCGGCGCCAATTGCGCCAAGGGGCTAACTCTGCTACATCCTGCTACATTTCACCAAATTTATGGGTAATCTGCGCCAAGCCTGCGCCAAAGGACCAATTTAGGTCGCCTTGCAAAACCGAAACAAAACTGAGTACTGAAATTGAGCAGACGTGTCTTATGTGGCGCAAGCCTGACACAAAGTACCGTGCATCAATTGTCCACCCGGTCTTGCATGGTTTTCCCGGCGTCTCGCGTTTCACGCTCTTGTCTTGTGGCTCTCGTCTCTATTTTTTATATTTTCAGCGATAGACGCGGATATGTGCAGACGCTCCGACGCTAGCGTGCCGGGTACCAGTCATGCCGTCATGCTGTGAAACGAAACCACGTTTTTGCTGGAGTTACTTTGTGAGCTGAAGCAACGGCCGTGGAAAAACTATATTTGGTCACTGCCTTTCACGTCACCGTGATCGCGCGACGTCGAATGTTGCCATCCCCACATCACTGTAGATATGGTACTTTCTAAAATGAAACTAAGTACCGTCGCATGTTCATCAACATTCCTGTTCTTGTTTAAATCATACGTTACTACAAAAATCCATCTTTAATTCAAAGACTGCTCTGTCAAAGTATTGATTATCTAGATTCCTCTCGGTGGGCCTTCTTTCGAGAGGGACCTTGGTACGTAAAAAATCTGCCGTGAAAGAAAGCTGGTGAAGAGAAGTGAGCTAAAGAAAGAAGGCAATGTCTGCACGCTGAACCCGCACAGCGTGCTTGTTTGTCTTGAGTTCAGTTGTTGAACAAAGCGCTCCAAGAACGTTTTGAGGCTGGCTCGCAAAGTCTTGCATCGATGCACTCAGATTCTTTATTTTTTCTGTGGTTAGCATTGGCGCGTGTTTGCCAGCCCGGCAAACACGCGCCAATGGACTGTTTTTGTCGCATGCTCGAAAGTTACATTTTGTGAACAATTTTGGGGATAAGTTAGCGATGGAGCTGAGGGGCATGGTTTCGGTTTCGATCGGACAGCCGTTGTCTGCGCTCGCGCGACAAAGCATGCCCAACAGCAAGTCTGCCGAAGTTGGCCTCACGTGCATGCGAACATGATTGCGTGTCTGAGGCACCAGCCGGGACGCTTGCAATTCATTGTTTTACGTTTGCTTACTTTTGACGAAAGTCTGGCACGTTGGGAACCAATAAAACAGTGGCAAGCGGTTTTTCGAAATTGCTTGGCAGTGCCTACAGCACTGTAAACTTGTGGGATGTCTGAGCAGTAAAAACAGAAGTAGCGAGTTCCGTCACAACATGTCACATCAGAACACAACACAACACAAAGTGCCCTTCGTTTGTACAGCACTTAAAACAAATATTTTTATTTTCCTAACAATATCTGCTCCAAAATCCACTTTTGCTGCTCCGAAACATTGTCTTGGCTGCTCCAAAGCCACTTTTGCTGCTCCAAAACACTGTTTTGGTTGCTGCAAAGGCCACATTTGCTGCTCCAAAACACTGTTTTGGTTGCTCCGAAACGTGCGCCAAAATGGCTTAGGCCAATCACATCACTGCATTCGACGACGTCTGCACAACTGCGGCATTAGTCTGCTCACGTAGTGCCCGAAGTGTGGACGAAACTCCGAGAGACGATAATCACAAACGGTGAGACGACGACGGCAGTTTTGACGTGGAAGACGGTGGCAACGGCTGGGCTATGGCGGGGCAACCAAATGGCTCCCAAAATGCGCGCTGCGCAGGCGCGTTATGCCAATCACGTGGACACCGCTGAGCCCCGTGAGGAGACGTTGCCGACGTCACCAGCTATGCTTGCTTGGAGAAGTAAAAACAAGCAAAAGGGGGCAATGGTGATGACATTTAGCTCAATGTTGGCTTTGCCCACGCCGTAGCCTTGACTGCGCTGTTGGTTGCGCCTCAATTCGCCCCCTCGAGTCAGCCGATTTCGGCAACTTGGCGAGTTGCAAAGTTTGCCGAACCGTTTAAGAAACATTTAGACAAAACTACGTCGTAATATTTGGTGTGTGGCCTTCCTAAGTGATACTGAATCGAACTGCATTGTTTTTTCAAAAACAAAAATGAAGCGGAGTTGCCCTTTAAATATATAAGACCATTACTACACAAGGCATTGAGCACTGTGAGGATCATTTTGCACGGGCTTAATCCAACTTGCATGTTCCGAAATATGCGGGTTCGTCCAGTCTGGATTAAACAAGCACTTTCTTGCCGCCGACATCGTCAGTGAAGAGGCCACTTCCGGAAACACAATGAAAACACGACGCTCAACCACACAAGTCAATAACCCAATGGCAGCATGGCCGCCAGATGCACACTTTCGGATACTTTCGGCTTAAGACTTGAATTGGATTGGGGTCTGCGGCTTTCCCATTTGTTATCTAGTAGCTCAAACTGGATCTAGCCTAGTGTCGTTCCCTCAATCGAATCCAAGGCTTGGACTGTATTTGTAAACTGTTCCCTTTCCATCGGGTAGCACACTCTACTTCGGGTGAGCAGAGCCCGCGCTCCGCTCTAAGCAGAATTTTTATTGCCTATTTTTCTGCCCCCAAGTTCTCAAGTCTTTGCTCAGGGCACTCGATGGCGTTTCCGGCTTATTTTCCCTGAATGGGCTCGCTTTTTCAAAATTTCCTTGACAATTCCTGGTTTTCCCGGTCACTAGACACCCTGGTCAATGGGAGGAGGTCATGGTCTTTGCTACTGTGGGAGCAGCATTGCACAAGGTGGGTTGGTTAGGCTTTGATACCAATGCACATGATGGGGTGCAGCATGGGTAACGTTACAAGGAGAAAGCCAAAGTGATACACTGTCTGTCAAAGTGCGTCTCGACACAATAATAATAATAATAATACTTTATTCGCATTGAATGGATAGGGTACCCCAGGCATGCTGGGGGTGCAAAAAGGCATAGCTGCCCATGCCGGGGAGGCTTGCAACCCAACCTGGGGACTAGGGGCTGGCACTAAAGTGTGAAACGCGGAACATTGATATGTTTCTTGTTCCCAGAGAACAAATATGGAGGTTCCTTGGCTTTGGCAATAACATCATCTAATCACTAGATGTCATGTGGCGGGTTAAAGATATCTCCAAGCTTTGTGCAATTATTATTAAGGCATTTTTCAGTGTTTGTAAGATGGCTATAAAAAAACAGGTAGAGCATGGGGTCCAGCACTAAAGCTTCATGAGCTGTGCTGCACTGCAACAACTAAGAAAATGTTCCAGTAGTGCAAAAAAATATTAAGAGCTGGCTCTAGGTGGCATGTAGTGAATGACAATCTGGCCTGCTGCTTCCAGAAGTAAACCTTTATGAGCAGCACTGTGGGGTGGTGCGTTTGTTCCTGTCCTGTGGATAGCAGCAATAGCTCATCAGTCAAGCCTCGGAGGACATTTGGGTTGGGGCTCATGTTCAATAGACCTGCTGCAAAACGCGCAGCGCCTGCTGCGATACCGAAAGGAATGCCAGGAAAGGTTAGGTAGAAACCCGGTTGCAGCAAACGACTGAGGTGACAAAGCAAATGTTGGCGAGCAGGCGAGGGCATGCGAGCCACTGTGCTACCTTTTTCTCTCTTTAGTGCCATGTTGTAGATGGTGCGGGGCAAGGAGAAGCACACAAAACTTCACGCGTTGCCTTTTGCAATTTTTGCCAAAAGTCTATTGCTGCTGTAATGGGAACAGTCAAACTCTAAGAATGTTCTAGTACAGCCTGTGCGTCATGCATCAAAGGGACACTGACACCCCCCAAATTGTTTTTCATTTTTTGTCAGGCAATTTGTTATGGTGTCGGAATACTACCCAAATAATATTTTGCTACAGAGTCAGGTATTTTTTTAATAAAGCCAAAAAACGCAACTGCTCGAAACCGAAACCCCCCACCGCACGGAGAAGTGGAGAGGAGAGAGTGAGTGGCGGAAGTCACTTGGCTACACCCGACCGAGCAATTTTTTTCTTCTTTCTTTTTGGCACGCAGCAGAAGAAATGCGTTGCGGGATCCGTTCGCCGTGCAATTCCTTTGCAGTTATGTTTGTTCCGCTCGCTGATCTGTACTTCAAGATGAGTTGTTTTGTACATTTAAGTGTTGACAATCAGTAGTGAGTGCCCGTGGTGAATTCCCGTGATCGGCTCCGAAAAGAATACCCCCAAGATGTTGCGTGAAGAGCTGCCTCACATGTCCTGCATCTGAAAGTGGCATTGTGCGGCAGAGTGCACATGTTCCCGAAAGATCAACGGGTTGGGATCAATGACTGACTTCGATTCCTGTAGAACAGTTACGCGAAGCTCGGAAAGCGGACGCTACCCGATTCATATGCTCCTTGCATTTTGTGGAAAGTGACTACATTGAGTTCGCAGGAGTCAAAAATGGAATCCCATACCATTTAGTTCGGCGACTTATCGTCCACAACAATTGTTTTTTTTTCAGTGATACTTGTAAAAAAATTAAGAAATGTAAACATCGCAAAGTGTATGACAAAAAAAAAAACACATTATGCGCCAACATTAGGCATTGAACCTGTGCCCGCTGGGTGTGAAGCGGACGTCTATCCACTGAGCTACTGAAGGAACTCTTTCGACCATAGTAATGCAGCCAGTCGACTGTATGTAGGAAAGTTTGCTGTCGATTTCCCTCCAGTACATCCATTCCCGGCTTGAAGTCGGGCAACACTACGCATTGGTCACATTCGCACCTAGTAAAGAAACCGAACGCGTGCGTATTCAACTCGAAGTACACACTTCGTGCTTGACGTTCGAGCGAGCGATGTCTTCAGCCATGAAAAGGGACGACGGCTCGGCGACGTCTTCGTTCAATCGGCTTGCTGGTCGGGCATGTCGTATGAGATGAATATCAATTGTTTTGATCGGTCCAAAATTTCTCTTTCGAAGGAAGACAGAACTTGCCGGTACCGTGAACGACAGTTTTGAAGTAGAGGTCCCACGCCCGCCGTCCACTGCCATCTGCTAGTCCCACGATACGCGAAACAACGTCATGTTGAGAACTATGCAGTGAACGTACAGAATGCTTCCAATTGTCTGTGCAACCTTTTTTTTTTTTTTCAATCAACGTATTAGCAGCTTTTTGGAAGCTACAAAATTAGGTTTCATATTTTCTTCTATTTTTAATATTGACTGTGTGCCTTCAATGACCCACGACTTTGATTAAATTTGGTGGTCGTGTCTAAATTTTAGAAAACGGCTCGTGACCACGGAAAAGAGAGTGAGCGCGACTCAAACCGGCCAGTTCTCGATCGGCGGTTTTCGGGCGGAAAGAAACCGAATTTCGATCCACAAATTCTGTTCTGGGTAGTTGGGCTCTCATATGTCACGTACAACTAAAAGCCACGGCAAGCATAAATACCCTGTCAGTGTCCCTTTAAGTACACCAGCACATGGCTATGATGAATGATGGCGACATATACGGTTGGCAGCAGATCACTTTTTCACTTGTTCTGGCCGCGAGTTGACACTGCTCGTTTTTCTCCAATTGTTTATGTGACTGCTAGTGCATGGAGAAAAAATACAATGCACTTTATGTCGGTTATGCACATCAAAGAATCATTCTGAGCAGATAGGCTGGAAGTAAACACATTGGCAGCTTTATTTCTATTTTTCAAACCGTCATAACATTGACAGCTTTATTTCTATTTTTGAATTGAACCGTCACATGCCAAATTGAAATGTAGGAGAAACGGTAGGTTCCATGACTCTTTTTATTGGCAAACTATGTAACGTCACGGTGTCCAGCGATGTCAAGTCATGTGTCACAGTGCCTCTTGCGACAGGGTTAGGTCAGATCACGGCATCAAGTCATGGTATCACACGATGTCGCACGACATAGTCACATGACATGATGTCACATTACACTATGACCTGACACCTAAGGTTCAGGACGTTCCAAGGCCCCTTCCATGGACAATCTGGCTCGTCTACATTAGTGGCAGATATGGGCATTTGCCATAGACAATGTGGAGAACCAATAACGTCGTTGACACTATGACATCACGACTTCGTATCACGGGGCATGTGACACTGTGAAGTCGCATGATTTGAATTAATGTGACGTGCCGCAAACGTCATAGACAAACCCGAAATCTGAATTAGCTTCGGTCAGAATGATTCCAAATTAAAAACTTGTTTCAGGGCTTCTTTACGTAACGGAGAGCCTATGCTCTGTCCAAAATGAAAACCACTTTTTCAATCCCAGCATAGGGACCGAGAAGGCAAGCACAGCTTCTGTAACCACAAGGTCTGGCTTGAAATGGGTTCTTCGGATGGAACAGTTGTCGAGCGATAGCTACCTGTACAGCTCCCCACTCATTATTTTATGCTGTAAGTCCCAAAAAATAAATCCTAAAGACTTTCCAACGGGGTTTGCTTTTTAGAGCGCAGCTCTTAGGCGCCCGTTTCCGGCTTGAGCAGCGTCGCTGTCGCCGTCGGCGTAACCGCGCGGTGCATGATGGATAAATTTCCCCGTTAAATTTAGCGGAAAATTTTCCCGCTAAATCTAGCGGAAAATTTAGTAAAAATATTTTCTAATGTGACCCCCCCCCCCCCCATCCCGAGGTCACGTAACCTTCGTGGCGGATTAGCACGCAGAATAAAGAGGTGAGGAGGAGGGAAGACGGATATACCCTCCCCTAGTACCCTTCCATCCTCCTCCTCAAGAGCTGCGCTCTAACTCGGCGTAACAGGGAGTTGTAAACGGCTTTCATTTTTGAGGTACTTGGGTATTTGGGCATTTCGGTGCAGCTTTTCACCTCATGAGTGTTCAGTGAATACTGCAGAAGCCCGTTACCACCCACCTTTGGCCTGTCGACTTCCATGGGCCTGTCGACGGGCGCAGGCTGCTCAGGTTGCCTCTCGGTGAGCTCGTCCGCATGTTCCTTGGCCCACTCAAGGAGAGTGTAGGTCATGGGGGTGCCCAGCTCAAGTTCAGCCTGAAAGGGAGGTACCCCTCATGGTTAAGCAAGCTGCAATACTAAGGCTGATTCGTAATAGAGGTCAGTGGTACCGAGCCACTTCATGCCAGCATTAACTCTCTATGCAGAATATTTTCTGACCTTAAAGGGAAGCTGAAGCAGTTTTGTATTTGAGGAAACACACTTACATCATCTTCATTTGATCTCCAGGATCTCGAATATTGAAATTATTTTTTATTTTGGTGCATGGAAGCTGCAGAAAATCATTTTCAAAGTACCGCTGAAGGCTCTCCTTCCCAAACCGTGACGTCAAAAGGGAGTTTTTGGAATCTTTGCCCACGAGCATCTTCAGCCCCTATCAAAACTATGCATGTGCAATCTTGCATTTTTAAAAAGGGCAGAAAAAGACATCACGACTGGTGCCAGTGCGAGGAAATATACCTGGCGATTGCACGCGCGGCCCTCGAGCGAAATGCGCTTGGCGGCCGAAAGATTGTCTTATGACGTAACAACTGGTTGAAGGTTTTTTCGTGTTCTCTCGCCTTTAGTTACATCTTCGAGGAAAGCAAACGTGATATTCAGATTCACAGGATAAAACTATGCTAGAATCAACCTCTATCTCATTTTTTTTAAAGAAGTGTTTCAGCTTCCCTTTAAAGGTGTCATGAAATGATTTTTTAACTTCTTCCTGCTTAGCCTTCCTCCTCAACTCAAAAGCGAAATGAGAAATCACGTGCTCGGACACGGGTACGATTACTCCAAGCTTCCACCATCCTTTCTAAGCCCACAATGAAACTTCTCATTAGCAAGCGATGATAAGTGCCATCAGGGCACTCATTGGCCATGAACGCGAATTCAAATATTCGTCGACGGATTGATTGTTGACGAGTGCATATGTCCGAGCGATGCTGTGCTCATGTTGAATGCGCAAGCTGGGGTAGGCTGACGCTCTTTGGATATCGCGGATTTATCAGAGTGAAGGGCGGAAAGTTTCGAAGAAGCTTTCACGAAACAGTCCGCTATGTTTTAAAATGCTTGTGTCGAAATGCAAGCTTTTGACTCTCTACCGTCTTTCTTTTGGCCCACTAAACAATATGCAATTAGTAATATTTCAATCTAAAATTATCTACCCCAACCCAAAATTAATTTATGACCTCTTTAACTTAGCTGGCTCACGACGCAACCTGTTATTGCTATGAGGCCTATCTACATTTTTGAACGAAGAATTAGCAAGTTTCCTTTTGTTCAGTGGAAACCTTTCGAAGCTTCTGGGGCGGTCCTGAAAGCAGGGAGTGATGCTATACGCACCACACCGTGCACCTCGATCGGAAATGGCTATACGCACAACGTGGGTAGCTCACGTCATTCAGCCCATTTTAGTAGTGCATTCTGGCTCCCTATCGTCCTGCGATGTTTTGTTGAAAATCATATCGTAAATATATCGTCTATAACGTAGGGCATTTGTCGACAATATCGCCAAATGCATAAAACAAAAAATAAAAAAATCCCACAGCTCTGGGGATTAGGTTTTGGGTCTGCTGCATGTGAAGCAGGCACATTACCACGGAGCTATGCGACAGCTTCAGCATTCTGCTTTTACAGGTTTTATATAGTTATTCTTTTATAGGGGCGAAACTCCTTAGGGGCTAGACATATCCGTCCTTCCGGCGTCCGGTGCTCCTGCTCGTGAGCTCACGTGCTTGTGTAAAAAAAAAAAAAAAAAAAAAAAAAAGATGAAAAGCAAAACGAGGAAAATAATAAAACATGATGAAAAATGTTTGCGCAGCCGACAGGATTCGAACCTGTGCGGGGAGACCCCAATGGATTTCTAGTCCATCGCCTTAACCACTTGGCCACGACTGCGGGACGAGTAGGGGGCTCCGAGATGTGGATGTCATGGATGAAACGTTGCATGTAGCCGCTCAACGTCTATACAGGAGAGGGCGCTGCGGTCAAATGCGTATATAATCGCGTTAAACTTTGCATGCATTGGCTTAACGTTTATAGACGAGAGGGCGCTGAGGTCAAATGCTCAAATGCGTATATAACCACGTTCCATACCACAGATTCTCTTTCTGACAGGGATGAAAACGAACGAAAGGCTCGGCATGCTGCGGCTCAGCGTCTACGCAGACAAGCACCACCAGAGCTCCGCCCCAATCAACATCATTCACCACGTGGAGATGCGGTAAATTTTTACCAAGTGTATAATTAAATTGTGAAGCCGCTAAAAGTTAGCGCGCGAGTCACTGAGGCGTGTTTAACCAAGCATTGCCCCCCTTTCCTCTCTCTCTCTCTCTCACTCTCTCTCTCCCTCCCTCCGCCCCCCGCCCCCCGCCCCCCCACACACACACACACAAACCAGGCGAGAGGCAAAAACTTTTCGAGTCTTGCGTATGCCCATTTTTGGTCACGTTGCACGTCATGCATATAACATTACTCAAAAGGTTGTGGCAGTTACGGTATAAATCAAATAGCCATAAGGGTTCATAAAGGAAGAAACATGTGTATTAATTGATAACACATAAAGGTGAAGACACACTGATGTGGGTGAAAGTTGCAATATGCAATATAATTAAAATTTTAAATGTTTCAGGATAAGGAGAAAATGACAGGGGCAAGCAAACAAAACTGTAAATAACTTTTTTTTCTTTTTGCAAACGGAGAGTTAAAATTGTGCTTTAGTATTATGCTTTAGTAATTTTAGTCCTTGTCTCCTTTGTGTCATTTTTTAATTGTTATATTTGTACAATGCGGGCACTTACTTGTTCCTTTAGTGCGGAAACAATGGCGTCTTTCACATCCTGAGCTCTGCACAATGAAAGACAGACAGAAACAGAGTAAGCTTCCCTAGTCCAAACTTTGCTGAAAGAAATACGTACAGATGCTTGTTGTAAAACGTCTCCAAGTTAAAATTTGGCATTTCGTTCGGGTATCGCTCGGGCCACGATACTTCGAAGAGAAACGATTTCGGGCTTCCTTGTTCGCCGATCTGAAATTAAATGAGCCGTTGAGCGCAAAGCGCAGCTGGAGAGCACACGTGCTCTGCCTACCTTGTACTGGAACACCGTTGGGGACAACTTCTTGAAATTATCGTCGCCATCGTAGATCGACAACAGGACCTCTACTTCCTCCTGGAATGTTAAAAGAGAGATTGTCGAGTCACTTTTACGGCGTAACATAATTGAAAAGTGACCAACGTCAATAAGCTACGTTACCTCCTGAAGTTCAGTCGTGGACATGGTCCGCCGAGCTGCGATGTCCACCAAAACAACGTAGACACAAACGACTAATGCAGCTCACGCGGCATACAGAAAGTCGCGAGAAGTGTAATTTCTAGTTGCTAAATCTACATATATTAATTAAAACAGCAAACTTAAAACGTCCGCGAGAACGGATAACGTAGAGAAATATCGCATCACCGGCATCACCTAACCATGATGACCGCGAGAACCCCGGCTCACATAGGCGCTGGGCGCGTCCATCTTGAATTTAGCGCCCCCTAAAAGGTGAGAGCAAACAGTTATTATAAAACAAATGTAAAAAGATATATTTTAGTTTGTTTTAGGTCAATTTTATTTTTAAACATCATTATTTTCATTTTAATAGTTTTTAGTTTATATTGTTTTTAAGCGAAATTTATTGTGTTATATTTTAGAGGCTCAACCCCTCCAAACATAACTCCGTGCTCCAGGGCATCGAGCAATCGCAAACGTCGCAAACACTGGGACCGCTGGTGATTCTCGCGGGAAAACAAGATGGGAGAGAAAGAAGAAACCAGAACCAACTTGCCATGGTTTGTATTGATTTACCGTATTATATTCAAGTTGTTTCTGTTACAGCCGGTCAGTGACTCATTCTAAATACTGTTGCTTGCTCGCAGGGTCGAAAAGTACAGGCCGAACAAGCTCGACGACCTCATTGCACACGAAGACATTATCAGCACGAGTATGTTCGCCACTAGACGTTTTCCGATTATTATAACTTCTGTCCCAGCAGGCACGTCTGAACAAGGAAGGGTCTTGTTAGCCAGGCGCTGTATTAGCACAGCTGTGAGCCATCGGGGCTACCGCCTACTTTCAACGCGATGCCATCGGAGCTCTGCTGTGAGGAACAGCACTACAAGCATTCATGGTCCATTGCATCGACTACATGATGAACAGAACAGCGCACAAAAAGACAAGGACAGAGAAAAGGAACATGCGCTGTTGTGTTCATCATGTCATCATACCAACTCGCCCAACTTACAACACTTCTGCATCTACTACAGTTTTGCATTAGTCAGCCATTTTAGCGTATTTTTGAGATAATCTTGTACGAAAAATAAAATAAAAGGGACTAATCTTATTCCTTTGATAAAGATCATCTAAGAATGACCACGGTGAGGGAACTAAAGATATGGCATGTCCCACCCAAGATGTTTTCTTACCCAAAAACTCTTCTTTCCAAGATGTTTTCCCACCCAAAAACTTTCTTCTTCCCAAGATGTTTTCCCACTAAAAACTTGACACACTAAAATAGCCAGCAAAAATCTCCGGCTTTTCGGATCAAGCATAAGCGTTTCTCGAATACGTCTCTGTTTGGTTGGATTTGAGGGTTAAAATTCAGAGTCTCAACTTCGATACAAAGTAGTAGCGTCCTTGATCATCTGTGCCCCGCGATAATATGCACCAGTGCTCACTGGACGTGTAATAAACGAAAGGACTAAGTATTCTGTAAAAGCTACGCCTCCTGCACACAACCTTTGCTTTTCGCTGGGCTTTTGACTGTGCGTGCGACAAAGTGTTTGCAAAGGCGGAAAGCTTGAGTTGGAGGGTCATCTAGTTGGCTCCAACTCTAGGAAAATAATTCAGGCTAGGGAAGACAGAAAGAGACTGGCACTTTAACCTTTTGGGTCATGTGACTTTTCCCCCTGTTTGGCCCCTTTGGTCAAAATTAAGTTATGCAGAAAATGATTCAATCAACGAGAGACTAAATTAAACTCTTAAATTTAATACAAGCGATACAATCACTTGGAAACAACTCTGCATACTCCTGGATGGTATAGGCATATTTTTTTAACAGCTAGTGGTACTTACGGAGCATGTAGTACTTCTCAAAATTGTCACCTGGGTGCAGGCCAGGATGACGAGTGAGTGTTTTGCAGTAAAAAACTCATTTTTGCCCATCGGTTTTCTTATCACTGCAGATGACACAGTATTTGCGCTTAATTTTGAAACTCGCCGTAAAACGGCAAGTTTTGAAGTCTTGATCTACGTCCAAGTAGCATTTCCACCGTGGAAAAAAGATGCCATCTGTACATAACTCTTCCCTACTTTCAATACTGTCATCTTCTGATAGTTCATCAGAGATAATATGTGACACCTTTTTAGTGTCATAGGTGTCTTCTCCGCTGAAATCACAATTGCTTCCACTCGATTCATTGAAAGATTTTCTATAAAATGTGGATGGAGCAGGCCTGTTTCCAGGGGGGAGAGAGGAGGGAGGGGGAGGGAGAGGACGGACGGGGGAGTGAAAACTTAGCCCCTCTCCCTTCTCCAAAATTTTCTAGTTATGCTGGCACCTGGGCGAAGTCGACTTTTGACTATGGTACTGGGACGGAGTAAACGCTGCCTAATTAATTCGTAAGAGTGTGCCCAAAACACCTAGCCATGCCTCTCACCAAAAAATGTGCGTCACAATGCTCACAGTACCTAGCGGAGGGATAAATAACTAAGAAAGTCTAGTTTACATTCCCAATGGAAGATAGGGCAAGCTAAAGTTGCCGGGAAGCCCCGACACTGGACCGTAATGGAGCAATAGGCACGTTGGAGAAGCCCCGATACTTGACCAGAACCGGAATATTTTTTGTGGAGGCAGCCCCGACACGTGACTGCAAGGGGTTAAGGAATGAAAGTGACTGATGTGTCTTTTTTCATGGTCAAATCTGTCTGCTTAGGCTATTGTGGTTAGTAGAATGTGAGAACATGCCACATTTACATCACGGTTTGCTGCCCCAACTTGGTATTAACAAATTATAATTCTCTTGCTTTCAGTCAACCGATTCATTAATGAAGACAGACTGCCTCACTTGCTGTTCTATGGACCACCAGGCACTGGGAAAACATCAACCATTTTGGCATGCGCACGACAAATTTACGGTCCAAAAGAGTTTGGCTCAATGGTTCTGGAGGTGGGTGGGACCTAAGGCACGTGGTGAGGACTCTCGGTATGATTTGATGCGCTGTACTTTCAGCTGAACGCTTCGGACGACAGAGGAATCGGCATTGTCAGAGGAGAGATACTCAACTTTGCCAGCACAAAAACAATATTCAAGTAAGCTGCATTATTTTCTGTTTGCTCGCGAAGTTAGTGGCTGAGGCATGTTTCTGCCAGGTCTGGTTTCAAGCTGATCATCCTTGATGAGGCCGACGCCATGACAAATGATGCACAGAATGCTCTCCGAAGAGGTAAGTGGTAGTATATATACCTGCTTTGTTTTACCTTACTGGAAGAACAACTTTTCACTAACATCTTTTAGTATGGCATTTCAGCATTGTTGACAGATAACAGAAGGAAGTGAATAGTTTCTTGTTTTCTCATTATAAAGTTGTGTTCATGTCAGTATAACAAATGCTTAAAACTTCAGCTCCGGTTAGTTTATGTTTTGCCATGCCTAAAGGCACTTTCGGTCTTCTAGGACGTGTAAATACTGCTTTCGTACCTTCGCTGCAAAGCAGTCTCTACGTGCCCTTTTGCTTACGTTTCCAGTAAGCCTGCCTTTTCCTTCCCGTTGTGTGCAGTGATTGAGAAGTTCACGGAGAATGCTCGGTTCTGCCTCATCTGCAACTACCTGTCCAAGATCATCCCTGCACTGCAATCGCGCTGCACTCGCTTCCGCTTTGGGCCCCTCTCCTTGAGCCAGATGAGCCCCCGGATAGAGTACGTCATCGAGCAAGAACGGTGAGGAATGCTTTGCACAGTGCCACCATCCTAAAAGCTTGAGGTAAAGCCCCAGTCAAGACGGGGTCTTCATTTCCACCTCTCCCCTGGAATATATTTCTGTTGCGGACAATATTTAGTACAATATTATTACAACAACTTACGACGTTGGATTTGCCAACGTTTCATACTCCCGGTGCCAACTTTGTTCAAGTCGTACCGCTCACCGTTAAATATTGCGTATGTGCCCGGGTCACAACAATCGCTCAACCACTACTTTCGAAAAAGTTTGGAAATTAAATGAAGGACATACTAAGTGCCCACGCCAGACTCCCGAGCTTGCCAAGCTGAATGAGGCGCTCCTCTTCGTCAGCCACTTCTCTGAGCATCCTGGCACCATGCGGGGAAGCCCACCTTATCGGTATCCTTTCCTCACTTTTGCTCTTGGACCTATTTTCCTATTTTGGGTTGGAGCGTGCTTGGTATTTTACGGTATTACTTCTTTATTAAGGCGAAAGCCTTATATGCCTCATCGTTCAGTCAACCTTCAAAGCCCTTGGGCAAAAACACGTCGACGACACGAAAAGTACAAAACACGTCGGCGACACTAAGGTATGAAAACACGTCGGCGACACGAAAGGTACGAAAACCCACGGTTCACCACTAGACCACAAGATGGCGTTACTTGTGCCACAATCAGCGAAGGCGCGTGCACGGCACGAACCCAGCGGGAGAGGAGGACACTCGCTCGGGCAGCGGTGAAGACTGGGCGTGCGACATGCCGTGAGAATAACGGCGCCAAAAGTGGTGTCGGAGAGCCCGCTCTCTTCGGAGGTTCGTTCTCACAAGGATCGGCGCCTGGGCCTTTTTCTTTAAAGGGGCCCTGCAATCATAATTAAGCGTCTACCTTTTTTGCGGTTTCCACGTCTCTTGGGGTTCGGGCAAGCCAGCGGGCACGGAGAGAGTCACTAAATATCAGTGCGTCATATTTTAACCGGACGACGCGGAAACCTCCTCCACCGACGGGGGCGACCCGCGGTACCGAAAGCGCGCGTAATGTGACGTCTTAGGTCCTGGGCTTACTACTGGTCAGAGCCGCTAAAAGCTTCTTTTTAGTCGAAATACAAAATATAAGTGGCGCGAACCGTTTCAATTATTTATAAAAGTAGTTTTTGTTCAGTATTTGAGATCAGAAAAGAAACAAATGCAGTTTATAAAGTACGGAAACAAGAAATGATCCGTCGACATACCCGCCACCAATCGGTGGAAAAGGCGGCGCCTACTAGAAAGGAGTAGTGGGATCAGGCGCCGACACGGAAAGGTCCCGGATGTACGCGGCGGCGCAGCGGCCGTAGGGACCGAAGGACCCGGCCGGCTCTGAGCGTTCCCAAGGCCTTCGGTGAGCACCTTTGTCTTGCGGTTTGGCCGTTTCGCGGAATGGCAGCGCGAAGTGGCTCCCATTCTGAACTGATCTTTACCCCGTGTTTGCTGTCGTTTGTGGCCAATGAAGTGTCATGCCGAATTTGTGTTTAATCGCGCAGCAAATGCAATGAGAGCCGCTCTAGCTGCCCGCTACATACAGCCTATCCAGAACACGCTTTAGTGGCGCCCTCTCGCGCCGTCGACACGGAGTACGGCAGCCGTGAGCGCTCGCTCAGCTCACCACGCCTCGTCTAGTTCACGGCCACTCAAGCAACCAAGGACGTCATGAAGGAGGTTATTTTTTGCTTGTTTTTGTAATTTTAATTTGCCTATAACTTCTAAAATAAATTGAAATTCGGGAAAGGAAAGTGTCATTAAGTTACTACGTTCAGTGCGCTCAGGTTTGGTGCAAATTAAAAATTAGTAAAAAAGCCATTGCAGGGCCCCTTTAAGTCATCTTAAAAATAACATAAAAAAACCTTGTAATTTTTTTTATTTTATTTTTTTTTACTTGTGGGGGTTTTAAAAACTGCCTGTGAGCCTATGAACAACACTGCATCATGCAATGGGGGGCAGGAGAAACGGCCCTCATTGTTCTAGATGGAGATGGAGGAACGGGGACAGGAGAAACAGCCCTCATTTTTCTAGATGGCTTGCGTCATAGTGCAACCACATGCAGTTGATAATCGAGACCCCGCTTTTTCCTCTCCGTCTCCAAGTCTACGAACGATGCTCCTACTCCAGTCTAAAGCTGACTCGATATGTGAATATCCACTGGGGAAGGCCGAGGAATGTAATTCACTAAGATTTGCCCCTTTCCTGCTTTAGAGAGTACTAGTAGATTGTTCCAATACCTCCAACAATGATACCGAATAGCGATACGATGTATGCAAAAAGGCATCAACGGAGTATCGGGTATTGTTATTGAAATCATCGGAATGATTTACTAAAACTCCCTACTATCATGGCAGAGGCAGCGGTAATACGACGTGTTGTGCATTTCTTCGTGGTGATGTTGCACAGATGAACTTGATGTGCATTTCATGGCCGTGAGTGGTGCTACGCCACTGTGATAAAACCAAAACCAAATTGCCCTAAAAAAAGGAAAAGTGGGGAAGGAAAGGGGGGGGGGGTGGAGCGAGTGAAGAGGCAAAGATAAAGCAAGATCTGTGAAACAAGAGCATGAAAGATCTATTGTCGCTCACAGGCGACGCAGGTTCAGGTTCTGCCGCGTCTTACCTCTTATGTCATGTTGTCGCCAAGGTTGTAGCCTGATCTGTTGGCAAAGTCGCTTTGGTTGCTTCCTTTATGTCGCTAGACGGGGGACGCTACACGCTGGCTGTTGAAACAGGCACTGCGAAGCATGTTGCAGGGTGGCGCCTCCCGATCGCTCCGGCCCATGGGCATTTTTGGGTCGGTTGCACGAAAATGTATTAGGAATTTTCCCTTCAAAACTACCGTCCACCTCTGCGCTGTCAAATTGTCTTTTTCTGGCCAAAACGTAGCATTTTTACGCTTTTTAATAATAATGAAATTGTGAAAAATGAGTATGTGCACTCCCCATTTATGGCAACCGCATTAGCGTCAATTTGGCCACATTTCTTGCTTTATAACTTCAAAGCCACAAAAATATTGCATTATGTTTTTGCAGATTGTGTTAGTACAGATTATAAATGTTAATTTCGGAGAGTTTAAGAAAAATTAAAGATGGCCTTTTTTATAAAAATGATTTTCAAAATAATGAATGATTTGTTAAATGCCCATGTGTGAGCAATTCTTGTAAATTTGTTCCGCTAACCAGGACAACGATATTTCATGCACAGATGAACTATATACAGGACAACACACTGGCAAAGTTTGAAGACCTTAGCTTTTTTAAATACGAAGAAAAACAAATCTTTAATCCAGAGCGTTATTGCTCAATGTGCCGTATTTGCGATTTTGTTTCTCAAAATAACGACCCTAATACTTGGTGGTTAATACTTTATGTCAATCCTTCCTATGCCTAATTTGTCAGTAAATATTTCTAGACCCGTAGCCAGAACAGCTTTTGGGGAAGCCGCCCAAAATGCCAACATCGCACAATACGCAAAACGTGCACGTGACTGAGAGGGTGCTTACAAATTTTTTTTCGCAAAGACAAAACTTTTTTTCTTGAAACAAGAATTGTTTTTATTCTCCGTGCATGAAGCCAGCAAAATATATTTTCTTCATCAAAATGGTCACTGGACATGGTTGTTCAATCTTATCTGAAAACGCCCATCATACAAAATACACTCTGCAAACAGATTCAAACGTGAGTCACCGCGAGATCCGTGCTTCGAATGCTGCACGGCAATAAGTTCAAGGGGAAAACTTGGCACGCGTCATTCGAACCACGGATATTGCGGTGAATCGAGTTTGCCTACTGTCTTTTGTATGGTGTATGAGCAGTTTGACCCCGGGTTTAGGTTCCTAGTCTGCTTTGCCGTGTTAATTTGTTGAGTGCGCTTCTCACCGTGCTCGTGTGTACAGCAGTGGAGCGGCAACCGCAAAGTAAGCATCGCAATTTCGCTTATCTTGCTTCGCCGCCCAGAGTGGGACGTTAAACACGCAAGTGTCGGGTATATTGAAAAAAAGGAACTTCGTGAGTGTTACTGTAACAGCTCTTGCCGTCTCTTTTATCGACATGGTGCTTATGATACCGCGTAAATCTGCTTCCATCATCAAAGGAAGATATGCAGATTCCATATATTGCATCTGCTGTGACCTTCCGGTTTGCATTTGGTAGTTAATATTAGACTGCAGGTCCGACACATTGTTCACAAATTTTGTACTAAATGATTCGCATAGCGAGACGAGATCGTCTGCTTCACCTAAATGTCTTGTGATTGTGTCATCAATACTTGGTTCTGTTTCCCTACCTGTTAGCTCATTTACCAAGTTCCACGTTTCTTTCGTACTATCTTTCGTGGTTTTAAATTTTTCTACAGAATTGTGTTTTGCCATTTTCTGCTTGGCTGTTAGTTTGTTTCTTATTGATCGAAAGTCTCTTTTTAAAGATTCATTCCCCGGATTTTGTTTACTCCTAGTCTATAGTTTATCTTTGATGTAACTTAGCTTCAATATTTCTGAGTCAACCCATTTCTTTTCCAGATTTCTTTGTTTGAGCATAATTTTGTGTTTGATTTTTCAAATATATTATTAAATGCTGTTACCATATATTCGTATAAGGAGGTATGAGAATAGTGTGCCAAAGAACTTCAATCAAACTCCAAGATTAATTTGTCGATCATCTTATTGTCGATTATGCTTATTTCTTTAACCTCATTTTTTTAGCTGCAACTGGAATTTCCTGTAGTGCGACAAAGGCAGTAAAACAATGATCAGATAGCTTTTTTTGTATTACACCAGCCATTGTCGACATGTAATCAAATCTAGCCAATATGTGATCAATATACCATACACATATGTTAGAGTTGGCAATGCTTATAGTAGCATATGCTGTGCACAGACATTGTTATAGCTCTTTGATTTTTATCACAGGAGCGAGCTAGCCTACATTCTTTGGTTTTGAATGCGGCTTTCTAGCGCAACCACTCATTATGCTAAAACATGCTTCAAAGACGCGATCTCGTGCTGCAGCCTTTGATGCCCTGTAAGCCTAAAGGGGCCATGCAATGGATTTTTGCGCTTCCAGTAAACACCACTTAGAATGATTCCTTTGCATTCTCAACCTGCAGAACACATTAGTTTTTCTTCTAATGTAGCGGCAGTTGCAGAGGAAAATAGTAGAAAATGAGCAGGGTTTATTTTTCAACTTGCATCCAGAACAAACACCCATGCAATCTGGTGTTGATTACATGCCGCCAACATTCATCATGATTAAAGGGCAACTCCACTTCATTTTTGTTTTTGAAAAAAAACAATGCAGTCCTCTTCGGTATTACCTAGGAAGACCACACGTCAGAATACTATGACCTAGTTACGTCTAAATGTTTCTTTTAAACAAACGGTCCGGCAAACTTTGCAGCTCGCCAAGTTGCCGAAATCGGCTGACTTGAGCGGGCGATTCAGGTGCAACCAACAGTGCAGTCAAGGCTATGGCGTGGGTGTAGCCAACATCACTGTTGCCCCTTTTTGCTTGTTTTTACTTCTCCGGGCAAGCGTAACGGGTGACGTCGGCAACGTTTTCTTTCAGCGCTCAGCACTGTCCACGTGATAGGCATAATGCGCCTGTGCAGTGCACTTCTTAGGAGCCGTCCTGCCATGGACCCGCCGTCACAACCGCTGTCGTCGTCTCACCGTTTGTAAATATTGTATCTCGGAGTTTTGTTTCCACCACACACACTACGTGCGTAGACTTATGCCGCAGTTGTGCAGACGTAGTCAAATGTTGTAGACACCGAAACAGGGTGAAGAGTGCGGTGCAGACGACACCTGCACCTGGCACACGCCCGGCCCCATCCCACTCGTTACGTAGAGGATTACGTGGCACCTTGTACCATCTGCATACCTGCCAACTCTCCTGAATTGTCCGGGAGCCTCCTGAATTTTGATCAGATCTCCCGATTGTACGGACGCGACCTCATACTTCCCAAAAAGTATCCGCCGTAGTTTTTTAAATTTTTTTATGACGTTTTATTGTTATAATCATTACGCATCTGTCATTGCAAGTTACTCGAGAGTAGGTTTAGGTTACTCTGGCGGGTTACCACGTGACAACTCGAAGCAGCAGCGTAAAACGAGGCTAGATTTTCAAACGCCAAGGTACAAAACCTCTACTCCTGAAGTTTGAGCGCATTTCGGAGCACTGCTTATATGATCATGGGTGCGCTAGGCTTCAGTTGGCTTTGTCAGGTCGTTGAGTGAGGTGCGGAACGCCGAATTACTTTTTGTGTTTCCCTGAGTTTAGTTGGAATGATTGATGGCACTTTCAAAAGCCAAGAAGTACTTGCAAGTATTTCTGAGATCATACATGACTGAGTTTCTGTGCTTTGTCGCTTTGCAGGAAAGCTGACAAGTATGGATTCTGTACTATGTGCGCCTGTGATGTGTGAGAGTTTTGCACGGCGGCAAGCTTGACATCAGGATACACATTGCTTCACGAAAGCATCAGAACCACGTTCGTGCCGTAGAAGGACAGAACACCATCGGCAGTTTACTCCAAAACAACTGCGAAGACAGTGTGATCCGCGCAGAGTGCCTGTTTACAGGGTTTCTTGCCAACTAAGCCCCTCCCACCCACTCCCCGACCCGCACGCAAGCGGCGGTCTCCCGAATTTTTATGTTGCTAGGTTGGCAGGTATGCATGTGATAGCCATGTTCTTGGCGGCCAAAGGCCAATGTTGCCGGATGGAACCGAAGCTTCAGTTTTGATTTCTGCTTGTGTTTAAAATTAGATTTAACAATTTATATCCCATTTTTCGCAAAGAAAAGACGTAATGTCTTGCTTGTGCACTAGTGCTTTTTAATGCGAAATCACTCATTATCCCTAAATCTTTGGAATTGAGCGGAGTTGCCCTTTAAAAGGGGACATAGGCCTAAATTTAAAAGATTTTTTTGAAAAAATTCATTTTTCAATTTTGAGGTTTTTATTTTTAGAAACTAATTATACACCCTTACACTAAATTTGATAACCATATGCCAAATAGTTACGTTGATATAAAATATTTTCAACACATTGTGAGGCAGTAACGAAGTAAAGGAGTTCAATGTTTGAATGCATTTTTCTCAGTTCCACTTTTTGCTGCAAATTTCATACGAAGGAATCTTTTGTTCGGAGGTAAAAATATTTTGATACCACAATCAAGATGTTTCTGAGCTGAAATTTACTGGGGAATCGGGCTATCTACTTTCTTTTGTTTTAAGTTGAAGTCCTCATTGAGAAAAATCAATGTTTTCAAGCATTGACATAGGACAGATATGCATCTCATATTTTAAGGTAATGACACTTCCTGAAATATTTACGTTAGAGTTATAAAAACTAGATAGCCCGAAGGCCCACATCCCCCGCATTATATTCAAGCAGTCAAAATGGTTCTTAATAGGTTCATTTGCATATCATAGATTTCTTAAGAAAGAGTGACACATCTTCTTATGCAGGTATGTAAAATTGTCCTACAGAGCTGAAAGTTTGCACAGTACACCTACACCTGATGTTGAATCTCCTCTGCAAATTTCATTTCGATCACTTGAATAGTTCAGCACAGGGCACATGCTTAGCTTGTTATTGTAGCAATTGGACACGATCCACTACCTGGATTTTTGCCGAGTCTTTGATTGTCGCGAACCCAGGTCAAGTGCTCATGCAGTGGTCATACCCAATAACTGAGTCGTATTCAATGTTGTCGCCAAGGGGTAGTGCTCGCTACTGTGTCAACATTGCAGTCCTTGCAATATGTCATTGCGAGGCTGTTTTTGAATTTACAAAACAAAGGTCTCAGATTTTTCATGCTCTCATCCAGAGAAAGAAAAAGAAATAAAAACTTAATGGCGAAGAAAATAAAGAAAATTAATTGGCTTTTTGAATTTACAAAACAAAGGTCTCAGATTTTTTCATGCTCTCGTCCAGAGAAAGAAAAAAGAAAAAGGACCACGTGTGGTCTGCAGTATCTAATAAATAAAAAAAATAAAAAATAAAATAGAAGTAATTGGCACCAAGTCCGACTTGCCGATGCGGGTGTCTGATTGAGGTTGGAGCGTGGTGTTTTCTCAATTGCTGGAGCCGGTTCCCTGTTGGTTCCGACTGCTCCGGGATTCTGAGGGGTGGGTAGGGTCGGCTTTTCCTTTGAACTTGAGCTTTGCCAGATATCTGGAGAGCTAAGCTTGCCTTCGAGTCCATTTCTCCTTGAGCCCATCCTTTTCTTCTTCGCTACCCTTCTGTGGCTCTTCAAGTTATTTTATTCTTTGCATCGCAGAAAGGGTAGACTGGAAGAAATAGTCCGCTTTTTGCTTTAAAATCACACCGCAACAGCCAAGCTTTTGAGCCACTGGCATTGCACGCGAATGTACTCAGGTAAGAGTGCCAGTACGCTTGTGTATAAATTGAGCAACATTCATATTCCATATTCTTGTGTAGCCCCTTAAAGGTGAGCAGAGTGTAGGGTGTTTTCAGATGATGTTAGTCTGCCATTGTGTTACGTGTCAACTGAGTTTGATGAAACTTCTAGGCTTCTTTGTACAGCACTTTTCAGGGTATGACTCGCCTTTGGCACGTGTTGGACAACTCATATCAAATCCGTGTACGAAATTGCACCAGTGAAAACACACTACATGGAATGCAACTTAGAAGTTTATGTTTCGACATCGTAAGGTCAGTCTGCTTTTGGGGTACGGCAACACTGGTTTATGCTTTAGATGGGACATTCTACTAATTCAGTATGACTGTTAGCCTGAGGTCTTTAACATGCACTATGCAGTAGTGATACAGTAGTGGGATGCTCATTTAGATAAAAACGGATAGGAGCAGGGGTCAAACTGACGGTCTCTGGGTCCTGCAGCACAAGCTTTTGCTCCGCATGCTCTGAGCTGCTTTATGCTGATACACCGGCCGCCGCCATGCCTCTGCTCATCTGAGCAAGTGTATTCAATTGCAAGCCTACCGAAGCTGCTTTCACTTACATGCTGTACATGCTTGCATGCACCAGGCGCCCGCCGGGATGTCACTCTTGCTATTCTGTAATGTGGGGATGTTGCACCACTTTGCCCTTCTACGCCATGTTTTTTTGTTGCATGGCAGGTAAAGGCAGAAGCGGTCGAGTGAGGGCCTAAAAACATGTGCTTGCATTTATTTTAAACTCGTTCGTAGAGTGCATGTGTTTGTTTCGTCAAAATACATTTGAAAGCCATGATCTTGGCCTGTAGCCTTCGCCGCCCTACAAATTATGCGTGCACAGGTACAGACAATGCGAGCAATGCAATCTTCACAAACAAGCTCTCTTCCGGGGTCTATGGAAGCAGCATAAAAATCTTCCCCACTGCAAACCCTGATCTGTAGGACGCACACAGTCACAGAGCCCGCAAAACACTTGCAAGGCAAGCTTCATGCGCACAAAAGCGAATCAGTGAAATCAGCGGTAAGCAGAAAATTCCACCGCTTGCAGCGCACACAATTTTCCAACCCACACCCTGCTCTTGTCGTCTATGCGGATTTTCTCTACGACTTGTACCTATGCCGTGTAAGCGCCACCAAACCACTACAAGCTCGTCTGTCTGCACCGAAGAATGGAAATGCAAGGACAGCAGCCACTTGTTCATGAGGAGGCCTTTAGAGCGAGCAGGAAAGTGAACAAACTACACATTCTCGACCCTCTCAAGGTCCTTTAAAGGAAATGTTTTTCCACCCAGATGCCCCTTATCATCTACCACAAAAAGCCCTCTCCAGCACGTGGCACCACTTGTCAGGCCACACAAATTACCCAAGAAGTCGGCCAACATTCAGGAGAAGTGCCGACAATAGAAGGCAGGTGCACTTCAGTGTAAAAGTTTATGAAGTTGCCATCGCTTCATGAAATCTTCAAGGTTCACGAGGTCAATTCCAATCACATCAACTCGTCTAGTTCACAAAGACACTCACCATCCCATCACGAAGTTGCTTATCGTTAATCACAAGCTCATCAAGGTCACAAAACCACTCACAATCACATCTTGAATCAAACTTTGTGAGATGTTCAGTGACACTTATTGTCAGCGGTGAGTGTGACGAGCGAGTCCACGGGTGACCTTGCTGAGGTAGGGGTGCTACAAGCACCTGAGTTCTGGTTGTAGGCTTCGAAGTTTGTGTACCGAATAAAATAATCAATAACCAAGACTTTCAGTTGTGACAGGTGGAGTTAGTTTCACATGTTGAGGTACCCTTATTAAACCCTACTGAAGCCTGGCAATCTATTTATCTATGCTCAAAACGAGCGTGTGGATAAAATATTTACTTTTAATATTGGACAAGAAAAGCACCAAGCAGAGACGAAGGAGGATGCCTGTTTAATTATCTCACAACAACATTTATTTGGACGATGCGCTTTCCATGGTTCTCCAGCACTTTGAGAAGATGACAAATACCCCAAAAAGAAAAGTATGCAAACCAGAAAGGAGTCCTTGCCTGCTTATTCCTTTCTGGTCAGTTCTTTCTGTTTACAATCACTCGTTTATTTAGTTTTCAGAGACTTTGCTGCCTGCTTTCAGTAGGGCTCTGACAAGGAAAATCTCTTATATGGGGTTTCAATCTGGAGGATGTACACAGGTTCCTTTGACAGTGGTTCGACTGTAGTAGTATGAAGGCTGATTCGCAAATTTCTGTTCAAGTGGGCAAGAGTGTATTGCGACGAAAAAACTCATTAGCACATGGCGCCACCTATCAAGTAGCCCTAGAAAATGTCGATCTGTGCATATATTTTTATCATCTATTTATTTATTACACACTGGGGACTGCATATAAACCCAGGCAAGATAGGAAACAAAAAACACTGCAAGTACATTAATTGTGATAATCAATGTGGTGACGACCAGGCAAGCTTCCTACTTAACGCTGCAAGCATGTTTGCTACACCCACGCACACAAAATGAGACATCACTATCAAACCAGTTTACATGGCATTCACAGTGGTAAAAATATGACACTTAAAACATCTTACTCTATTAAAAATGTAAAAAAAAACATTGAGCATTATTTTTCGATGAGAGCTTGAAATACTTCCGACAGTAATATTAGTGACCATTTGTCATAGGTAGTGTGGAGATATAATCTTGCAAGTACTGTGAAACCTCAGTCAAGCTGTATATGCAGTTTCTGGGCTACCTGATATACATGGTGCCAGTGTGCTGGCATGTCCTCTTACCGTAGGCAGTTACAAGATAATGTAGTGTGCTTGAGCACACTGTTGTAGAAATCTCAACCATAAAGTCAAATATTGATGGATTTATTATTTTCAAAATTAAATCACTAGGCAGAAAAACAACAACAACTACAAAAAACTCTGCCAATTTGTGATGATTACTATGCTAATAGACATTTATCACTTGATTGAATTTAGGATGCTATTGTTTGGTTTCAACCCTGCCCTAGATCAGTGTGCCTCCTCGGTGTGACCTTCATTTTTGTCATGTCCTTTTCTTCTCTCTTCGTACCACTTGACAATTTTATTCGTCGTTCTTTTCTTTGAAGACAACATTATTAAGCAGAGCGAGCTGGCTTGTTAGTCGACACCCAAGACGGAGGCAAAAGAAGGGGACAATAACAACATCTCAACCTGCCTAAGTTCAAAGCTTGTAATCTAAATTTTGCTTTCCCCTCCCTTCCCTTTTTTTTTTCCGGAGAGCTGCTTTTTTGTTGTTTTGTAATCGTCACCGCAGTCTTGGGTAGTTCTACAATTATGAACGTACACCAGCTCACTTGCGCCCTCACATTTTGTTCATTATTACTTGTATTCATTTTATTTATTTATTCCGGTTGCTGCTTTCTTGCTTTTTCCAGGCTTTAATGATGTGTGAAAGCTAGGCATTATTTGGACGAACATGTTTTTGATCTTCTTACGCTGTTCTTTTTCTCGGTGCTCCTTGTCCGTGCCTGACGCTTCCTTTCGATTTTTTACCCATGTGTCCAAATGCAGCCTGACTGTTACCGATGATGGAAAGAAGGCACTGATGGACTTGGCACAGGGGGACATGAGGAAAGCACTCAACATCTTACAGGTAAGGTCTACAGAGTGTCTATTTACCTGGAAAACCTGGAATCATCAGGGTGTTTCAAAGCATCTGTAAAAGTCAAAGAATACTCAAAGAAATCGTCAAAAAGTTCACTAAGTCAGGGAAAACAGGTGATGTGGACAGTGCAATGACACGGGAAGGTGTGGCGTGCGGTGGCGTGGATGGTCTTCACACTGAACAACAGTCGCCCGAGGCATCACTAAGCAGCGTAAGCCACCATCCGATTCACTGGATCAAACGGGAACAGTTGCTGCAACCACTGCATTTTTTTCTTTTGTCAGGGAACTTAATCAAAATATTCAAGGAAAAAAAAAAACTGGAAAAGTTGGGGAATTCGAGAAAGGCAATTTAGTCAGAAACCCCGGGTCCATATCTCCAGGACAAACTTCTGTATCTGACAGAAACGGTTTGCACAGTCAGTGTCCCAGAGGTAACAGTGAAACAGAAATGGTGGCAATGTTTGCTGCCATCTACAATCAGATTTTTATTTATATATCCGTGACTTAAGATTATGATTTTGTAGCCATGGCTAATGAACCAGATCTGACCCCTTGTCTGCATCCAGACAAGACATTCACAGGTGCTCTTATCGTTCAAGTGTGGAAGTAGTCTAGGAACTTGTGCCGGGTGACATGATCTCATTAGGTGTCTGTAAACCTTCTCAAAGCCCACCGGTTCTGAGTTCGTTCAATGCCAGCGTAACAAAATATATTGCCCGTGATTTTCACAAATTCAGCATACAAGTTATTTTATGAATTGAATTGGAGAAAAAAATAGGTAAGTCTAGAAGAGCACTCTTTATGAGTGATATATCAAAGTGAGGCAGTAGCCATACGACTCTGTTATTATGTAGAAAACAAACAAGCTACGGTTTTGAAATAAAAAGTGAAGCACAAGGGGGAAAGAGAGAAAATGTACCAACTAGCCATATAATTGATTTTATTGCAAGCTATGGCTGAACACTAATGTAAAGCATATCACATGACGTAATGTAAAGTGACATTTTGCATCAAACATACCGTAATATACCGCGCATCCACCTATTCCACACTAAGCGCACATACCGAAATTTGTAAGATCTGAGAAAATATGCACAGTACATTGATATGTAAAATTGATGACCGAACAAGCGCCCATCCCCCATTGTTTCGCAATTATCTCTAAATTTTGAGTGGGCGCTTGCCTGGTATTTTACGGTAGGCATTCCTGGATTGAATGTTTACATTAATTATTTAATGCAAGTTTTTTTTTTTTTTAACAAAATTTTATTTAACATTAAGTATTGCATAAAAATATTGAAAAAACATAAAAACATTCAAGTTTATTTTTTGAGCGGAACAGCAGTTCTCAAACTTTTGTCCGTCATGGATCCCCGACCCACTCGAAAGCCATTCGGGACCCCCGATGCATTCTGCATCGGAGGTCTTGTAGACATGGGCGTCGGCAGGGGGTGCAAAAGAAACATTTAATCCCCCCAATCCGTTCTTTTTCTTTTTTTTGTGGTAACGGGGGTATGCGATTGGTGCTTTGAAGTTGCACACTAGTGGGCCAATCAACTTTATACCTGGTGCCACGCAGCCCTGTTCATGTATGTACATGAAAAGTACTGTCACATAAAGTAAACTGGGTCACTGCAGCTGCGCTAAACGCTCAGAAATAACTGAAAGCCATCCCAAAATGTCTATGCACTTTCTTCTAAAAGAACTGAGATGCGTTTCCCTCTACAGACCAAACAACTGGAAAGAGAAGCGCCTCCTGGACATAATCTAGATGGTGAACACACAACTCGACCCGTGCACACCGCGCACAAGGAATCCCCAATCCCTGCCTGTAGTTTCCCGTCTGTGCCTGCCCCCTCCCCCTCCCCTCTTCGACTCCCAAGCCTAGGGGCAAGCCCACTTTTGAGGTACACACTGCAGTTTTCCTCATGCTGAGCGCTCACAAGTGAAGCAGGTGCCAGCCTGCAGCCTCGATTAGAAAGCAGGAAAACCGTATCGGAAACAACAAGCCCTTTCCCCCAGAGGATGTTTACGAGTGTCCCTCAATACCGTGTGATCTCAGAAAACCCATTTTGTTTACTTTGACGTCTACTTCGCAAACTGGCGTGCGTATGTGTTTATTCACTTTTTGCTGTTCCTGCGTGGTATCTGTTCTGATTATGCAGATGTCTTGATAATGATCTTTGCAGGGAAAACGCCAGACGTATGCGAGTTCTAGAACTGCAATATCTTAACCCGGGGTGACCATTTTATGGGCCATAACTCGCATTCACCTCTCCAACTCAGTGACCTGTGGAGGTATTCACTGGACACCATATTTGAGGTCGTTGTTTAGAGTGCATGCTCAGAATGAGCTCATATTAGAAAGTTCTTGCTAATGCCCTTTGGCCTCCGCAACGCTGCACAAACCTTTCAACGATTCGTCGACACAGTCCTCCGAGGTTTGTCATTCACCTTCGCGTATAGTATCTACAATTTTCTTGCATTTAGCAACACTCCGGAAGAGTATGCCGGATATCTACGACAATTCTTCTCGCGCTTCAAAGAATACGACTTGTCCTTAATCCGACTAAGTGTGAATTCGGCGTCAACAAACTTGAGTTTCTTGGTCACCACGTTGATAGCCATGGAATCCAGCCGTTACCCGAGAAATTCCCAGTCATCCGAAGCTTTCCAAGAAACTTCGAGAGTTTCTTGGACTCGTCAATCTTTATCGACGCTTTATACCACAGTGCGCCCAAGTCTGCGAGCCCCTCTACGACCAGTTGTCGACCACCGAAGTAAAGGCAGCGCCACTCCATTGGATGCCAACCGCCAACGTCACCCTTCTCAGCCACCCCATAAGCAACGCACCTCTCTCCATCATGGTTGACGCCTCGGATGGAACTGTTGGAGCAGTTCTACAACAACAAGACAGAGACAACTGGCAACCACTTTCCTTCTTTTCAAAGAAACTGACTGTGACAGAGCAGCGATACAGCACCTTTGGACGTGAGCTGCTGGCAATATACCTTGCCATCAAGCACTTTCGCCACTGCGTGGACGGCCGAAGCTTCTTCGTTTTGACAGACCATAAGCCATTGACCTACGCGCGAGCCTCCAACAGCACAGCACACACTCCGTGTGAGATACGGCACATGGCATACATTTTGGAATTCACCACCGACATCCACTTCGTCAAGGGCACAGATAACGCCGCAGCTGATGCACTCCCCAGAGTTGGGGTCAACCTGTGCTCCACGGAACGACCTGCAGTTACATACGAACAGCTGGTGGAAGCACAACGAGGCGGCATCGAATTACAACGCCTACGGACAACTTCAACGACATTAGTCTTTGAAGACATACGCATGCCCAACTGTGACGACACAGTTTCATGCGAAAGTTTCGACAGGTCGTCCCCGCCCCTTCGTACCAGCGGATTTGCGACGAGCAGTTTTTGACTGCCTGCACTTCCTGTCCCATCCCGGGATACGAGCAACCCAAAGACTGATAGTTTCACGGTTTATATGGCCTCGTATCAAGGCTGACGTGACATCCTGGGCAAAAATTTGTGTCCAGTGCCAACGCTCTAAAATTCACCGGCACACCAAGGCACCCTTGGGAACTTTTAGCACACCGGACACTCGCTTCGCTCTCATTCATGTAGATATAGTGGGACCACTTCCTCCATCCCAAGAAAACCGTTATCTTCTGACCTGCGTCGATCACTTCACGCTGTGGCCCGAAACGGCACCAATGAAAGGTATCACCGCAACAACCGTAGCTCGCACACTGATTGAAACGTGGATTAGTCGCTTTGGTGTCCCGCAGACGATCACTACGGACGAAGGACGTCAGTTTGAAGCTACTTTATTTCTAACTCTCTCCCACTTCCTTGGAGTTCAACACATCCACACGACATCCTACCATCCAATCTCCAACAGCATGGTAGAGTGTTTTCATCGTCAGTTGAAAGCCTCCATCAAATCACAAACCAACAGCCCGACATGGACAAAGGCTCTTCCACTCGTCTTGTTGGGTATCAGAACAGCCTTCAAATCGGACATTAATTGCATGCAGCTGAGCTCGTCTGCGGCACGTCACTGCGCTTGCCTGGTGAATGTTTTTCTTCCTCGGCCAACCTCTCACAAGAAACAGCAGAAAGCTATGTCCAGCGGCTGCGGCTACTAATGAAAGACCTTCAGCCGATCTGCCCAAGGACTCCCTCCACAAGACACACTTTTGTTAACCGTGACCTCGACAAATTTATGCACGTGTTCGTTCGCGTGCGAAGAAGCCCTTTCAGCCCCTGTATGACGGCCCCTTATTTAATACTGCGTCGAGACAACAAGAACATGACGCTCGACATCAACGGTCAGGAAGAAGCAGTCTCTCTGGACAGAGTCAAGCCAACTGATAGCTATGGACGCCACACACCTTCCATAGCCATCTCGTGTCAGGTTCCAGATGAACAGCAGCCTGCCCACGCACCCCTTTGAAGTCGGGAACGCTCGCCAGCCCGCTCCCTCGCTAGGGGGAGTATCTGTAGCGGCAGCCAGCGGCAGCTATCCAACGCTTGAACGACGCCAAACTCACGGGACAGGCACGAGCAAGGGACACAAGGTGCCTGGACCACGAGCTGCACGGACTCTGGGAGCTAGTCAAAGGACAGTGTAAATATTGTAAATAAATATGTAGGGTGAGATGTACCGAGCCTCCACGCCTACGAAGGCTTTTGAAAAAAAATAGGTAAATGAAGGTGATGCCAAGACCAACATTTAAAATTCCCCACACTTTCCACTGGGGTGACATCACGTGTTGTAAAACTTGCATGTCAGAGAGATGGTCTAGAAAATGCTGTATGTCATACATTTTTTTCCTGTTCTGCTGGAGTGAGCTTCCTCAGCATTCATTTCACACTATCATACATATTTTAACCCATTGGAAACAAGCTGTATTGCCCGAATTACAATTGTTGCCAGTAGTTTGTTTCAGTATAGACCAACACGCGGCTCTGACGTCACGCCTCTGCTGTGGCGCTGTTGTCGCCACAGTGCAGTGTGAGAGGTGGCGAGCTTCACACTGCGCCACGGTGCAGTGTGAGAGGTGGCGACAGTGTGAGAGGTGGCGAGCTTCACCTCTCACACTGTGCCCACACCTGGTGTGGGCAAACGCGAACTTGTCTATAAACAGTGTGTCGGTCTAGAAAAAACAAAAACAATGGTGAAGGCCAATATTAAAAACTCTAACTTCTAAACAAAAATCTTTTTTTTTTAATTTATAATTTGAGTTTTTTATTTAGCATTGTCTATTGATGTTTCAAAAATATTAGAGGGAAATCAACAACCATCAAAAGTAATCCGGATCTCCCTTAACCCAATTTTCATAGGACTTCTAGGGGTGCAAATATAGGCAAGCATTGGGCTTAACTTGAGAGCGAAGAACCTTGCATATTATTTGTACACAGCGCGACACTGTTAGCACGAACAAGCGATCGCAGGTTTTTCCAGTTTTTCTCTTTGAAAACAAGGGATGTCATCCAAGTTATTATTGCTACGGAAGGAGCTCATTTAGTTCTGTAACGAAAGCGGTAAAATGTCGTACTCGCTAATACTATATAGAAGTAAAAGGCGAAAATGCGCCGATGTCGTGTTCGCGCTAACAGTGTCGCGATGTGTACCTTCAGGGATGCAGTCGGGGTAAACAATTCGTAATCAGCAGTTCTGTTAGGCATGGGCATTTGGTGCTGTCATCGTGTTGTCACACAATCATGCAGAGCACAAGCATGGCATTTGAAGAGGTCACCGAGAACAATGTGTACCAGTGCGTGGGCCACCCCTCAAGTCGGACATCTCCAACATGGTGACCACTCTGTTAAATGAGGACTTCGCCTTTTCCTATGATCGTATCCTTTTCTCCCTGGGTAGTCTGTCTCCATTGCATCCCTGGAATCTGCTGCAGTGCCGGGAGTTCAGTGTTGACAATAGACGATATATGAAATGCACAGCGCCATGTAGTGGGGCGCCGAAGAACATGCTTTGTCTCACCAAGTGGCTTCGGTGCTGGGAAAGGCCAGGGCGCGAAAGCGTATTTCTGAAAAATCCTTCGCTCGCACAAGCACTTGCGCAGGGAAAGCGCTTTCGAAAACCAGGCGTCCGCGCCTGTGCCTTTGCCGGCACTCGAAGCGAAATTTCGAGCTGAAGTGTACGTCCGCCATGTTGGTTGCGGCGAGAAAGCAGCGACCGGCGGGGTGACGAGCCTGTACATGCGCAAGAGGAGTGTAAAACAATATTAACCCTTAGCTCACAGGTATGGGTGAGGATCGATGATGGTGAGCAGCTGAAGGCTTCGATTGTTACTGACAGTGCTACGAAATTGACAAACAGCAGAGGAATCTTGACACAACAAAGATGGCAGTGCACAGAGCGTTGCCAGACGTTCAAACAATTTCGCATATGGTCCATTGAGCTAGTGTTAAGGTTTATTTGTTGCTCGGAAAATGTCTTGTTAGTGCGACATGCTTTTTTTTTCCAATGTGGTACTGTGTTTAAGCTGACAGCGTATTGAAAGTTGTGTGCTCAGGGGACCAATCATCCACCTGCCTTTCATCGCCTGATCCCACTCTGTGCCTGGGCCTGGGCAGAAGTATGATCATGTTGCTAAAGGCTGACAGATGTCTGGTCCAACAAGCATGTAGCTTTTACCGCCCTGTCAGCTTAGCTGGGAACAGAGTAGGCTACCATTTTAAAATCTTTAGTTCACAAAAAATAAATGTTATCATTATTAGTGTAGTAATTTTTAAAAAAAGCCAAAGGAACATAATAATGTAAAAATTAAAAGTAAAGAACCACTATAAACAGTGATTCAAGCATAAGTCTGCATAGCGTGAAAGCCAGAAGCAGTGATGTGATTGCTGCGCCAATTGCGCCAAACTGCGCCAAGGGGCTAACCCTGCTACATCCTGCTACATTTCGCCAAAATATGGGTAATCTGCGCCAAGCCTGCGCCAAAGGACCAATTTAGGTCGCCTTTCAAAAGTGAAACTAAACTGAGTACTATAATTAAGCAGGCGTGTGTTATGTGGCGCAAGCGGCCGCCTGACACAAAGTACCGTGCATCAATTGTCCACCCGGTCTTGCATGGTTTTCCCGGCGTCTCGCGTTCGCTCTCGTCTTGTGGGTCTCGTCTCTCGTCTCTTTTTTTTATATTTTCAGCGATAGACGCGGATGTCTGCAGACGCTCCGACGCTAGCGTGCCGGTTACCAGCCATGCCGTCATGCTGTGAAACGAAACCACGTTTTTGTGCGGCAGGAGTTACTTTGTGAGCTGAAGCAACGGCCGTGGGAAAACTATATTTGGTCACTGCCCTTCAGTCACCGTGGTCGCGCGACGTCGAATCTTGCCGTCCCCACATCACTGCAGATATGGTACTTTCTAAAATGAAACTAAGTACCGCCGCATGTTCACCAACATTCCTGTTCTTGTTTAAATCATACGTTACTACAAAAATCCATCTTTAATTCAAAGACTGCTCTGTCAAAGAATTGATTATCTAGATTCCTCTCGGTGGGCCTTCTTTGGAGAGGGACCTCGGTTCGTGAAAAATCTGCCGTGAAGGAAAGTTGGTGAAGAGAAGTGAGCTAAAGCTAAGAATGCATTGTCTGCACGCTGAACACGCACAGCGTGCTTGTTTGTCTCGAGTTCAGTTGTTGAACAGAGGGCTCCAAGAACGTTTTGAGGCTGGCTCGCAATGTCTTGCATCGATGCACTCAGGTTCTTTATTTTTTGTGTGTTAGCTTGTAGCTTGTTTGCCGGCCTGGCAAGCACGGCGCCACTGGACTGTTTTTGTCGCATGCTCGAAAGTTACATTTTGTGTACAATTTTGGGGATAAGTTAGCGACAAAGTTGAAGGGCGTGGTTTCGGTTTGGATCGGACAGCCGTTGTCTCCGCTCGCGTGACGCATGCCCAACAGCAAGCCAGCCGAAGTTGGCCTCACCTGCATGCGAACATGATTGCGTGACTGAGGCACCGGCCGGGACGCTTGTAATTCATTGTTTTACGTTTGCTTACTTTTAACAAAAATCTGGCACGTCGGGAACCAGTAAAACAGTGGCAAGCGGTTTTTGAAATTGCTTGGCAATGCCTACAGCACTGTACACTTGTGGGATGTCTGAGCAGTAAAAACAAGCAGCGAGTTCCGTCACAACACGTCACATCAGAACACAACACAACACAAAGTGCCCTTCGTTTGTACAGCACTTAAAACAAATATTTTTATTTTCCTAAGTATATCTGCTCCAAAATCCACTTTTGCTGCTCCGAAACACTGTCTTGGCTGCTCCAAAAGCCGCTTTTGATGCGCCAAAAAACTGTTTTGGTTGCTCCAAAGGCCACATTTTCTGCTCCAAAACACTGTTTTGGTTGCTCCAAACGTGCGCCAAAATGGCTTAGGCCAATCACATCACTGCAGAAGGGAACTGGACTTTATTACTTTTTTCATGAGCATGTGGCCGCTGCGCGAGCATCTCGGCTGCACCGGTAAGTCCTCCAGTTTTTAGAGAACAAAAAATAAATGTTGCAAAAGAATAATGTAAAGAGGTGCACGTGTACACAATAAATACAAAAGTTAAAAAAAGGAAAACAAAATATATAATGGCTGCTGTTTTCACACTTTATCATAAATTAGTCAATGAGAGAAATGTCTGTTTCTAGCTGATCTTCAAAGTGTTGTTGGAAGTTTCAGGCCCCTGAGCTGCATCAGGTTCCGTGGATGAATCTGGTAGACACATCATTCTAGAAACTAATCACAGCCCTTTAATTGCACTATAAAAAAAAAAAAGTTTGGGTGATGTGCTACTTTGGCTGCAATGTTTCTTTTTTGAGGCCGATGCAGTATGATTTCAGTCTCCAGTTTCTACTGGGAAGAAAGCTTGTGTTGGTGGTCACTGTTTTGTTTGTCTTGAGAACCACCAGGTTCTCAGGACAAACTGATACAAAGAGTTCTTATTCTCTTTAACCTGAAGCCAGATCTTCAGAACAGTTCCTAAGGATTTTTTTCCAGTACCTATATAGACCTGCAAGAACACATTTCATTAGATTCTATTTTTTTACCATTTTGCAGCTTTATTTTCTTAGTAGTTGACATGATTGATGCTGACCTCATGCTGCTGAGCCTTGCACTGGCGCACAATAATTGCTTGCATGGGCCTTAACTTTTGTCGCAAAATCAGAGATCAACAAAGTGAAGGTGAGCAAGGGACTGGCGCTCCAGGATGTCCTCACCCAAATTCATCTTTATGTTCACAGAAGTAAGTTGACTTTGTACATGTGCATGCATGAAAGTAACTTAATTTTCTGTGAATAATTGATTAACCATCTGTTCTGACTAGATAGATGTTTGTAGAATTGCTACACAAGCTGTGCTTTTTCTGCTGCAATCTTGCACCATTTAATACGAAACTAGAAATATAAGAGTAATTTTGTCTTTACTATTGCACACCTTATTTCAACACGGGGAAACATTGAGAGAGGTATCTTTTTTTTTTCAAAGAACAACATAGTATTGCATTGAAGAAAAAAAATTGCTTCATGGGTATTGTGCTTTTCTAAATGAATCTTAAAGGATCCAATAAGCACTTGGCTGAGGGTGGTTATCATTTGAGACCATTCTCGTGTCTCCCTTCTCAAAACAGCCATTCGCAAAAAGATCTTGATTTTACCCGTTACATTTGCTCTTTTCCTTTTCGTCCTTTGCATTTCAACCCTCCTCATTGGGCCTGTTCTCGTTTTGCCCTTCTCCCTTGACCTCTGTGGTTCTCTTTAGGCGTAACGCTGTTCGGTGTCTCTTTTCTGTTGCACCCAAACGTTTCAGTAGAACATTACAGCTCTCCATGAAAATCGGCTGATAAAACATTCCGTGTTAATACTTGTGTGAGGAAACTGACAAAAAACAAGGGTGTTGGCGATGGAGCATGAATTTATTGTTGCCTATAGGCCTTTGCAGCGCTTATCACCCAGACAAAAGATGCCAAATCACTGGGCTGTGGACGCATGCACAGCATCTTACATTTCAAGAAAAAGGGCAACTGCGCAGGCGCAGAACGCCTTCCACAGCCCAGTAGACAAAGATGGCAGCACGCAGAAGGCGATAATTGGAAAGGTCTATAGTTGTGGCAGGTGGTGAATGCAGAAATCCAGCACTCTATCGTTGCCTTCCGCCAATAAAAAAGTATTGATTGGTTCAAGGACATGGAATGTTTTATTTACATAAACCAGTCATTAATGTGCAGATAATTGGATTAAAATGCGGTGTAAGAGCTCACTTGGTCATTTCAATTTAAAAAAAAAACGTGTTGTTGACATACACAATCATCTGCATGCGCAGCGTTTCTGTTCCGACAGTAGAGCGTGTCCAGTTTTCAGACATATCTTAACTGAGAGAATGTTTTCTCAACATCAAAATTTCCGTTTGCAATGCTCAGCAACATCAGCGAGCCATTCGATAGTCTGGGGTAGCACTTTCTTGTCAAAATTTCCTTCACAAAATTAAGTTTTTTCCCCAGAAAGTATTTCTCGGAAATCTTTCGCATCACTTCTGTCATGCGTACTTTCAACAAGTTTCGTTAATGAGCTCCATATTTTTACAATGTCAAAAAACCTGAAAATGGTTAAATTCTTGTTCCGAATTGGGTTAGTAATCATGTTTAACCCGATTTTCAAAGAAACATATTGGGGTGTAAATATAGAGCAATATTGGGTTTTACCAGAGAACGAAGGACCCTACATGTGTTTGATGGTATAGTTGGGGGCCCAAACAAGGTAAGACTTGCCAACAAAGCCGCAAGGGCATAATGATAGTAGAAATATGCCAAACTGGCTTCATTCGGCCGTAGTGCGAACGGGCGAAATGAGAATAGGCCCGGTTGCAAAAAAACAGATTCGGATCTGATGAGAAGGTTGAAACGAGACTGACCAAGTGTGAATGGGACGAAATGCGCAAGGTCAAAATGCAAAAGGGACGTCTTTAGATAATGGGCAAAATGAAAATGGGCCCAGTTACGAAAAAAACTGGTTCGGATCATATGAGAAGGTTCAAACGAGGACCAAATGACAATGGGACGAAATGTGCAAAGTTCATATGCAAATGGGACGTTTTCAGATACACCCTCCAATAAGCACTTGGCTAAAAGTATGATTGCTGTTCAGATTTATTATAAAAATTCTAATCCTCAGGGAGAGAGAAAATAAAATGTGGTTTTGGAGAGATTTGCAGTCCTAAAAATAGCGCTGGCTACTCCATCACCAGAATTCAATCTCTCCGGGAGAAAATTAGATTTCTCACTCAAGTATTTTTTGTAGACTTCTTCAGTTTCTGTGCATTTCATAATGAAAAAGTGAAAGCCGTTTACAGCTCCGTGTAACGCCGAATTAGAGCGCAGCTCTTGAGGAGGAGGAGGAGGAAATATTACTGCGGGGGTGGGTCAAGTGACCTCGGGAGGGGGAGGGGGGGGTTCACATGACGATGACGTCATCAGTGACGTCACTGATGACGTCCGATTACGATGCGGATGCCGATGACGTCATCAGTGACGATGCGGATGCCGATGACGTCATCAGTGACGTCACGCGTCCCATAATGCACCGCGCAATTACGCCGACGGCGACGCCGCTCAAGCCGTAAACGGGCGTCTAGGAGCTGCACTCTAAAATAAGATTAGTATCCTGGCCAATGAGTCATCCCCTGACGCATTGCCTACAGCGTCTGGTTTTGGGACAATGGACAACTCTTTATTGTAGGCCGAGGAAAAAAATATGGTCTAAAACTTTTAAGAGCCACGCCGCACTTGCGTTGTACGGAAAGAGCTTGGAATATCTGGGGACTCTTTACTTCCCTCCCGCAGTCTCCATCAATCAGTCAGTCATCTTGAGCATTGTGCTCACATATGAAATGGGTGCAGTGGGTTAACATACTGCAGTGCTACTACCACAGGGATAGTAATAAAAATAACAGCTGCATCTTTCATATCCGCAGTCGAGTTCCCCAACGAGGTGAAGATGTATCTCATCGACAAGATGGCTGAAATTGAGTAAGTTTTTCTGAGTAACAATAATAATCTCTGGAGAAGGGGAGCAAGGGGGACAAAGGACAAACACAAATCTCCAAACAAGCTAGGTGACTGGTGTGCGACTGAAAAAATCTGCCTGGTCCTGGTATCGAACCAGGGACCTCTCTATTTCCAGTGGCTAACGCTCTACCTCTACCAACTGAGCTAACCAGGAGTTAGACATCAGTTGAGCAAACGAGTTTTAACAGCTGCCGCCAGTCTAACACCAACGAGGGTGAACGGCCTGCATTTTAAGGTTATCATGTTAATGCAATTGATGCAAAGGTGCACCTTTGCATTTCTTGCATTAACATCTTTTCTGTGTGTTGTGTTTGTATGTTGATGTAAATATAGTGTGGGTTTATTTTCGCTGTTTTCAGGAATAGGCTTGCTGCTGGAACAAGTGAGAAGATACAACTTAGCTCCCTCATCGCGGCCTTCCAGACCGCCAGACAGATGGTGGCATAGCTTTGATGGCATGGCTATGTTAGCAACAATATCTATTAACACAACAATAAACGGAGCTTAGAAAAGAAAAGAAATACTTGTTCATTCTGTTCGTCATTTCAGTATGGTGTAAAGCGCCGTTCACACTCTTGCGACCGACCGAGAGAGACCAGACCGGTTTTAAGCCTTTTGCGACTTCTTAGGATGGATGCGCTGCAGCGGAGCTGGTCCTAAGAGATCGCAAGAGGCTTAAAAACCGGTCTGGTCTCTCTCGGTCGAACTCGGTCGCAAGAGTGTGAACGGGCCTTAACCCATTTACAACGATAAAAGAGGGAAAATTCGGCTGAGCTGGTGAGTGACTTCTATAATTCAATCCGAGACAAGGAAAAATTCAAAGTGTACATGCACACAGACCTTCTAAAAAAAAAGAATGTGTGTGTTGTCTTTTTTTTTTTGGGGGGGGGGGGGAAGGAAGGAGTCAAAGCATGCGAGCCATTGAAACAATTGCAGCAAAATACTATGGTGACTGGGGATGTCACAAACTTTTAAATTTGAGGTTCAACTGCTTTAGCAAACATTTAATTTTCTTTTTTTGAAATTTAACAAGTGAACAATGTTGCCCGACTTCTGCTCAAAAATGTTTAATATATATAAAAAAAAATTTATACAGGGTGTTAATAAGCACTATTTGGGCCGGCTGAAAAAAGATTTGTACAAGTAACCCAATAAACAGAGTTAAATTAAATTTTTCGTAAAGGTGCCTTTGGGTGGTTCATTTATCATACACCAAACTTCGTAAATTTAAAATCCAAAAAAAAAGTTTGAAAAAAAAATTATTTTTATGTGCGAGAGGAAAACAAGCAAACCATCAGGTTGACAATCAGGTGGCACGAAAACAAAGTTTTTTTGGAGATGCACACCCTAGATCCAGCAGATCGGAGCATTTGTGATATTCTATGCGAGTACTAGCAGTACAGTGGCCTTGAAGCACTGAGTAGCAGCATCAACCAGAAGGTTTGTTTACTTTTTCGCTCGTTGCATAAGGAAATGTAGACTAACAAGCGAGGTGGTTGAGCTGAACACTGAAAGAATAAGACGCAAGTGGGACGAGGGACAACGAAAGTGTATGTCAACCCTCGTCCCACTTGTATCTTATGCATAAAATTTTTTCTTGCTTTGTTTTCTTTAAAAATTTACTTTCATCAATTTTGTGTATGATAAATGCACCCCTAAAGCCATAATTGTAAAAAGTTTCATTGCACTCTCCTCATTGGCTTATTTATGAGTTTATTTAGGCACGAATAGTGCTCGAGAGTACCCTGTACAGCAGTGTTGCGGAATGGGCATGCCCATTCCATTCCAATTCCATTCCGGGGAATTAGAGTTTTCGATAATTCATTTCCTTTCAACTCCTAGGAATGGGGACACGGCCCATTCCTTGGGGACACTGGGCCTTAGGAATGGGGACACTGGGCCCATTCCTGTTATTCCTAAACGTAAAAATTGGCGCTTGACAGCTACATTGTGTTTTCGGCATAAGCAGCATAAAGCTGACATCAAACGCAGAGACAATTGCAAAAAAAAAAAAGCTAAATGTTTTTTAAAAAAAGTATTGATTTTATTAAGCGGAAAGCTGGTGGCACAACGTGTTTGTTTGCCTTTTACTGCAGACATCGAGAAAGCCCCTTGATATGTCGATGCTTGTTTAAGACATCGGTCTTTCGACCACGTGGCTTGCAACAAACAGCAAAACTTAAATCCACTACTTTTGTTTTCTTTTTGCAAACTTTTTTGCCTTTGACTTTTAGGACATACGCGGCCAGCGTGTTTGTTTGATAAGACCGTAAAAATATCCAGTTCGTGCGTGGCGCAGAAATAAATATATTACTGCATTCTTCAAATATCTGCACAGCAATACAGCTAGTACGCTGCTAGAAGCAACTCCATGCACAGCAGCAAGAACACATCCTCTGACAAAGTGCAACCTCTACGGCGCAGCACGAGGGACTGCATAGACCATGTCACGAAACTCTTTCTGCAGGTCTAGTCAGTTCAGTGACGCGACAAGAGCAGTGACGACAATCTACTTCACCTTACGATGAACCGCAACCGACAGCACGAGAGCCATGGAAACCAACCCAGTGCCTTCTGAGTGTCGCGTGACCCTGGGGCGCAGCAACGCGCCGTGCGTGTAGTCCTCACGGTGCTGGATTGCCTGGAGTGACTCGTATCGTCCGCAGCGGTCCATCGCAAAGTGAAACAAAGTATGCAGAGACTAGAGTAAAAGGAAATGAGCGGCAATCCGCTAGATTGCTTGTCAGTTGTCACCCACTTGAATGTAAAACAGAACACAGAAAACAAGCATCGGAACAAAGACCAAGTAAAAGGCGGACTTGCACGTAAAAATGCCGTATAAAAGAAACAAGCGTCAGAGCTAAGCGCGAGAGAAGCAGAGAGAAGTGAATCTCGTTTTGTTTTAATGCCGAAGCAAACCCACATTTCGCACTTCAAAGCAGTGCACGCGAATGAACGTGGAAGGCAGCAGGGTTGGCTGTCTGCCAGACTTTGACGTAGTTCAACTACTCTACTCAAACTACTGTAGTTTAACTACTTTTCTGAGTAACTTGGTAACTTTCAATTATAACTTTATTTGGGTAATTAGTAGTTTAATTTAACTACGTTTTTCAGCTAACTTCTACTCAAATCACTAACTACTTTCGAAATGTGCTAATTTTGCTCATCACGAAAGTTTGAGCGCAGAAATAAATAAGACGCCGGCAGATGAAGTGGCATTCCCGAACAAGGGGCCCCTCATTTTCTGTTCCCACGCACTTATACTCGGCAGCCGTAGAAACTGCATCACAGGCATCCTTGGGCCAAGGTGGCGACGAGCAGCCAAAACATAACTCCGGCGCGCACGAACGCAGGAAAAGATGCTTCACAAGCCTTGGTCGGGTATTTACCTGATCCGGTAGTGCACGCAGGCGCCGCGCCTCCAGCTGCAACCTTGAAAGACGGGGACACTCCCAGGGTGAGCCTTTAGTGAGCTCTGCCTCAAGCGGTTTGGGGTTCCACGAGAGACGCCACTGGAATGACCTCGCAGCTGGGCGCCTTTTCCCATGAGTCGCCTCGTCGTCAGCGCATACTCCCTTGCAAAGCCGGACTCCCCGCGCACAAATGCAGGCATGAATAATCCGTTCATGGGAGCACGTTCCCGCTTCCAGCTGCAACTGTACGAGCGACGATGCTTGTTCACGTAGTTCAACTACGCGTCCTTCCGACCTGCCACGCCAGGTAGGCCTCCTCTTTGCTGAAAACGATTTACTTGTCAGGCGCATCAGGATACTGTATTCGCCGGTGAGGAGTTTGTTATAAAGGACTTTCTAGCCGAGGCAAGCCCCACATGTTTCGTTATGGACACCTAAGATGCCGACAGTCGCTTACCCGACCCTGCACAGCCTGTTTCTCAAATGCAACGCTGCCGCTCCATCCAGGGCGTCGGTGGAACGACTTTTTAGCTTGGCTGGGGACGTCTTTAAGATGAAAAGTGGGGAACTTTCCTATCAAGAACTTTGAAAGTCAATTGCTTCTGCGAGCGAATAAACTATTTTGGTCAAAATGCAAGCCATAAATGGCTGGATTAATTTTAGGCTCGCAGGGTTTTTCACGGATCAAGACTGCTGTTCAGTTTGCTACCACAAATATATAAAAAAGTAACTTCAAAGTTACTCGCTACTTTTTTACAGTAGTTAGTAGTTTACTCAATTACTATTACAAATGCGTAATTTCTACTCTACTCCAATTATTTTTGGCGTCGATACTCAGTAACTTAAGTACCTTTTTTGAGTAATTCGTACATGTCTGCTGTTAGTTAGAGGTTTTGAGAGTAAGGAAGACAAAGGAAGTGTTGCTGAGCCGGAGGATGTCTGTTGCCTCGCTAATAAATGCTCCTAGAACTCTAAAAAAACAAAAACTGATTATCTTTCGGCGGCGCGTGAGTCAACGGGTTATCAGAGCTCTGCGAGCTATGAGTCGTCCCCGCTCCCAAATCTATCTGTGCGCGCGTAAATTCTCCATGCTGTCAAAAAAACAAACGAGAGTAAAGACCACCTGTTCATTACTTTTTCCCCCCGCTTCCTCCTCTCCGCCCTTTCACCCTGTCCACGGATGCTGCTCCTCTCCCATGGCGAGAGGATCGTCTACTGCAGAATCTCGGATCTGGTCGTCCCTTGGCGACGATGAGGAACCGCACTGGCGGTTTCTTTGCCGCTCCTGTTCTTGGTTGCGGTTGGCTTGTTTCGCTCGCTCTCGTGTAACGCCAGTGAAGCCCATCGCCTGCGCGAAAGGTGCCACTCCTCCCCTTTCCTCCACCCCCTCTGCTCTTTGCTTTGATGCTTGTTTTGTATTGCATTTCTTTGCGTATAAGTCTCGTAGGGCTCCACGCAGGTTAGCAGTTTCCAGCCCGCTCATTTTATTTCTGAGCAACTGGCTTGCTGACAGGCTCAATTTCGCTGACCAAAAATACACAAAAAAAATTTGGGCTCGTTTTATTTTTATTTTATTCCGGCCGTCATCTAATTCCATTCCCACTCCATTCCCCTTGTGAAATTAGCGACCATAGAGTTGTTTACTTCAGCTATAATGCTGTGAGAACTACGAGAGTCGATATGAGAAAGGTCATTTATGATTATTCTAAGGCAAATAGCGGTGCCATCAAGGACTCTTTGTTGAATTTTTTGCGCAATGTTTAAGCAGGTGCCACGCATGCTCAGTTGAAGACAATTGGACATTTATAAAAAATGAACTAATACTGATACGTGAAAACTTTATCCCAAAGTTGGTCATCACCCCAAGTGAGAACTGTCCCTGGTTTTCGCAAAGTGTAAAACGGGTGATCTCAAAAAAGAAAAGACTGTTCAGAAATGCCAAATTTTCAGGCACGGAGCATGCCTGGCAATTGTACGAAGAGTGCGTACGTCTATGCAAGAACGAGATACGAAAGGCAAAATATACTTTTTTTAACCATGACTTGCCTGGCACACTAAGAACAAACCCCAAAAAGTTCTGGCGTGTAGTAAACCCCAAATAAATAAATTAATTTCCTCTGCTCCAGGAAGGTGACGTGACACTCTTTACCTTTGAATCAGCCTCAAAACTTAACAACTTTTTGGTGAAGTGTTCACAGATGAACTTCCTCTACCTGATTTATCCTGCACAGAATCAAGTATTGAAATGGATGATTTTAGTGTAAACATTGATGGTGTGATGAGTGCTATTGATCGACTACCCACAAAATCAAGCCCAGGGCCTGATGGGGTATGCTCAAAGCTACTAAAACTGACTAAAAGCGCGTCAGGTGTTGTGCTTGCCAGCCTTTTCCAGCAGTCACTTGACACCGGTTGTGAGCCGACCGACTGGAAATTAGCAAATGTAGTCCCAATTTTCAAATCCGGAAACCGAAACTGTGCAACGAACTATAGACCCATATCCTTAACATCTGTTCCATGTAAACTTCTAGAAAATATAATCTATTCATCCGTGATGAAGCACCTCGCCACTAACAATATACTTTCTCCTAACCAGCATGGATTTCAACGCGGTCTCTCTTGCGAAACTCAGCTATTCGAACTGATAACTGCCCTGCACACCAACATCCATGCATCCTCGCAAACCGACGCAGTTTTCATATATTTCGCAAAAGCCTTTGATCGCGTACCACACAGTCGTCTCATTAGAAAATTGCAATATCTTAAAATTAACGCAAAGGTAATTACGTGGGTTCGACAATACCTCAGCAACCGAAAGCAAACCGTAATGGCAAATGGCATAAGTTCACCCCCCCCCCCCCCGTAAGTGTTAAATCTGGAGTGCCACAGGGATCCGTTCTTGGGCCACTTTTGTTTTTAGTTTATATAAATGACCTCCTTACAATCTTCCATCAAAAATTCGACTGTTTGCAGACGACTGTGTGGTATACCGTCATATATCAAATCAATCACATTGCATTGCCCTTCAAAAAGACTTGAATAGCATAATGCTATGGTGTCAGACATGGCAAATGCAAATAAACATAGAAAAAACGAAAACGATGACATTTACAAACCGTTCTTCCATTGTACATCATGACTACACCATCATAGATTCAAAATTAGATAAAGTAACGTCATTTAAATATCTATGTATTCATCTAAGTCCTAATCTTTCGTGGAATAATCATATAGACTACATTCTTAAAAGAGCAAATCAATCTTTAGGATTTTTGAGAAGACATTTGTACATGGCAACAAAAGAAACAAAACTACTAGCATACGCTGCTCTGATTGGGCCAAAGTTGGAGTACGCATCTATAATTTGGAACCCGCATCAAAAGTATTTAAATGACCGGCTAGAATCTCTTCAAAACAGAGCAACTCGATTCATACTCAAACAATACGCACCTGTGAGCGTCACACAACTTAAAGCCTTAATTGGCCTACAAACACTTCAACAGAGAAGATATCTTGCTAGGCTATCGTATTTCCATAAGCTCTTTTACTCTTCAACTGAATTTCGCGAAAATAACGTCATCCCACCCCTCCGTACCTTTCCTCGTCATGATCACCCCAACATAGTTCATATTCCCTTCGCAAAAACTAACTTGTATAAATTTTCCCCGCTTCTGCAAGCCATGGACGACTGGAATGGGTTGGCAAGCGAAATCGCACAGACAACAAACCGTGACACGTTTGTCTCATTGTTACGTGGCTCTTTATCATGACATCTATTTTGTTTCTCTTTTCTAAGTTGCACGTGGACGTTTGGTACCTTTATATTTCCATTTGTTAATTTCACCATCGCTGAGTAAGACTTTTCTATAAGGTTTTCTATGTACCCTCTTTTTAGTAGCACTTGTAAACTTCTCCTGTATTACTTTTTAATCATTTAGAAATTATTACATGCCAGTGTGCGTGACCATGCACCATGTTACGCGTTATTGAGTTCTGTTAGCGTGGTCATGTTTCCTTTTACATTTTCATGCAATTGCAACGGTGTACAACTATGATGCCATTCCATGTACCCCTCTATGTAATGCCCCCAGTGGGCCTTTAGACGTAATTAAATAAATAAATAAACGTTGCCGCCATTCCATTCCCAATCCATTCCGGGGTCGCGAAAATTCGGAATGATTCCGGAATCATTCCAACTCCGGAGTGGCAACTCTGCAACACTGCTGTACAGTAGTTCCCTTTATTTTACACAATATAAAAGCAAAAAAAAACCTTTCAACTATTTAGTTTATTAATGTGAAACAGTATATCCAATGTATACTGCACTCCTAGCCACATTGAAAAACCGTCCACCAGGATTTCCTAATGTTTTGACTACCCTTCACAAATGTTTGACATGTTCATCGAAGTTTTCTAGGGGCCTGACATACCCTTTAAGAATTCCAAAGGGTGTAAGAGACTTGTCAGATAGTTTTTTGAGAGGCCTGTGCAGTCTCTTTCTATCCTTTCCATGAAAGCACAGTACCCATCAAGATCATTTCAACGGGTCTGTGGGAGAGATAACGTGACCCTTCAGGATACATGCGTCAAGGCAGCCGCTTGGCCATTTTGGACCGGGCACTTGCAATGAGTGTTGGAAATCGAGGAGACGTTCCCTTTTCCCAATCCTGTTTTGGCCTTGGTTAACGCGGCCCCAGCGAAGGGGAAAGGGTGCGCACGAGAAAAGCCGCCGTGGAAAGGCGGTCGCTTCTCTCCAGTTCAGCTTTTCTAGTTTCCACCTTTTTCCCTCTCGTACTGTCTTTCTCCACCAAGTCCTCGCTGACGAGAGAGAGAGAGAGAGTGCAAGGGGAAAATGGGAGGGGACTTTTTGCTGTTTGTTTGAAGATGACCTGTTAATTTTTAGTCAGTCGAATTACGGCCCTCATCAGAAGCTGGTCGTCCTTTTTCCTCCGTCACCGAGCACAGACTAAGTGCACAACAACGAATGGATGCTCAGTGTCGGCTTCCCATCCCATGTGTGAAACCTATCTTCTAGAGCAGCTGGGTGTGCGGATCAAGAAAAGGTCTCTCAGTGCCCCGTCTCTTGTTCCTCTTTGTACGTCCTTCAGAAGCATCCAGCGAGCGAAAAAGATGCCGGAGACGCCACCGCAATGGAACCAGGGATGACACCGTGGCTGGTCAGGATTTCTCAACAGTAGCAAATGTTGGTTGTGTGTTCGTGGTTTTCGCTGAACGCGCTACTGACACTGTATGTGTCAGCGTGGTGCACCTGCTCGGTTTTATTGAACCACCGTACATCTCGGGAATTTACGGCATTGTGAGTGCCTTGAAAGTTAGTTTTTTTGCGACAAAGAACTCTGTTGTCTCTATTTGGACTGATTGCTTTTGACTACAGCCGCTTACACCCGGGTTTGAGCAAACATTGGTTCTTACCATCTTTTTTAGTTACAAAATGCACGTAAAACTCAATGTCTGAAATAAAGTTCTGATAATGTTTTAAACTGCAATTTTGGTCTTGGCTCGCAGTCATTTGGGCATCTAACAGGCTGAGGGGTTTGATGGGCTGAAGGAATTTGAAGTGCTGAGTGGGTCCCATAACACATCAGGGCTGAAGTGTTATTTTCAATGGGGAGGGGTATCAGCTCAATTAATTTTAATATACCTCAAAGTGCCTTGATAGCCTAGGGCTATGGTTCTCAGCCACTCACGTTTCGGGACCCCTTCTGGAATCGGCACAAGGGATGGGAAACCCTATCCACCATGGGGGAGGGGGTATTGGACGATTACAATTAGTAAAAAGGGGTAAATAAAGGAAACTAAATGTGAAAACAAACTTTGAAGCTTGAGGGTTCTCGTCCGATTCCCGGGGCCCCTGTCTCCGGATGAACGTGACACAGCAACGCATAGCTCTCGGCAGAAGGGGTTTATTCCACTCACATTCTGCTGGGGTGTTTCGGGATCGGGAGAGGTGATCGAGGAAGCCTGGAAGGGGTGCGCCGCCACTGTTTGCTGCATGCCGATCGTCCCTGCGGTGCTATTCCACACCGCATCCTGTGGACGTCACCGTCGATGGTCGAATCCGGGGTCTAAGTCAGGACCATGTCACCGGGCCGTCGCCTGAGCCGACGTCGCGGCCGCCACCACCGCGAACGTCCGTCGTGGCCCGTTCCCCGCGCAGAGTCCCTCTCCATCTCCCGTCGTCCCAGCTTCCCTCGTTGTTCCCGCCGTCACCCCGCACCAGACAGGCGGGAGCCTCCTGTCTCCCATCGTGGGCGGTCTCTCGCTCGTCCGGCTCTCCGTAGCACGTGCGGGGCCTCGGGCGCCGACGCTGTCCGGAAGGGGGTCCTTTGATGTCCACCGCCGACACCGCTAACGTCTTCAAGATGGGTCCCGAGGGAGGGTACTCGGGCACCAAGCTTCAAAGGCGCCACCTTCGCCACGGCGGCATCCGAAAAGAGTCCTCAGGCGCCGGCGTCCGGTTGTCGACGAGAGGGGGCTGACAAGACCCCACAAGCTCTGAAACAGAATAATTAGTCCTAAGCACACATGGTTTAGCTTTGCGAGACAGCCAGCATCAATAAAAAGTCATTGCTCTGCTTGACTAACAGTCGAAGGCTTCGGGACCCCAAGAAGGCCTTTCAGTATCAATATCTCTTTAAGGGTCCTTAAAGGGATACTGAACCGGAATTTTGAGCTCACAAAAACAAGTGTGAACGGATAGGCGGGAAGCTGCAAAACACAAAAACATCGCTCGTACGACGATATCTCTAACGGATCGCCGTATTTTTGGAAAAAAAGTGCGCGAATTAACACGGTTGACGAGACAAGTCGCGTCACGATTCTCATTCCCTTTCCTCGCTACGTCCCGTCGAGCTGGTGAACCCGAAGCGAGGCAACACCCTCTAGAAACGTATAAGGCCTTAGCTCTCTTCCCGTGACGTCACACGATATGGCGGATTGGTAAAAGTGCGGAGCGCTGTTCAAGAGAGGTTGTCGCACCGATTTACCGCGCGGGCACTTTTTTTCTTGCAAGAACGAGCATGCATGTGCTGTAAAAGAAATTTCACTGGACGAAAATTATAGGAGCGAAACATTTATTTACACAATCCAGTTTCGTTTGTGTTTGCGCTTCATCAGGAGCAATACACCTATTTCTTCTGGAGAGTTGCGGCTAAGGGCACTGTGATGGTGCGGCCAGTACTTTCATCGGTATGCGATGCTTCTCGGATGATGTCCTCATGTCCGAAGTGAAGTTCGCATACCTAGAAAGTAATTTTGCGTCCAATGAACAAACCAATGGGTATTTGACATAAAGTGCGGATTGCGAGCCACATTTATACAAATGTATACATATATTGAATTTCCATTTGCAATGAAACAATTAATTCTCTACCAAAAAGAAAGCTTACCCTTGAATTCTCGGTGACGGAGAGGTCTTCCCGCGGCACAGCGCGTATCCATGCGTCCCTCAGTGTTTGATCCTTTGGGAACTTGAACACGTGCACTTTGGTGTCCACGGTGTAGTTTCCGCGGCATCGCTGCACACAGCACTTGCACGGCATCTCACCGTCGCTCTTTTCACAGTTCTCAAGCTTGCGGAGACACGAAAAAACTCACAGCGACGCGCAAAACACGAGAAATTCGACAGAACAGATATGCACGTCGAAAAAGACACTCGGAAGCAGGCCGATTCTGCGGGGGACTGGTAGAGCTCACTGTTCTGCCGCACCTGCAATGGGGCGACATGCCTGGGCAGGTCCGGACCCGTCGAGCCGCCTCTCGCAGCCGCCCCATTAGCTGACGTAGTAAGAGTGGAAAGGAGGCAGAACCGAGGCTTTCTCCCTTTCCAGTTGGTGTTGAGCGAGGCCGCGCTTCCCCTCAAATTTTCAAGAGGACAATGACGTCATGGCCCTCGCCTGATCGCGCCCTTCTTTTCCAAAAGTACAGCCATCCTTTTGAGATATCAATGTATGTGTGATGTTTTGAAGTTCCTAGCGTCCCGTTCAACACTTGTGTGGCCTTATTTTGCGAAATCCAAATTCCGGTTCAGTATCCCTTTGAAAAACACATGCAAAGGAAAAAAAAATTTTTTTTTTGTAGCGTGAGTTACATTGGCTGAGGTTGAGCAGTTTCGCGTGGCTCTCATAATGAGCCGTGCTCATTATGCGAGCCGTGCTCATCATGCGGAGCGCGCGGCGGCGGCGGCGGCGGAGCTCCGCATAATGAGCACGGCGCCGCGCGCTCGGCATATTGGAGCACGGCTCATTGTGAGAGCCACGCGAGGCCGCCGCGCGCATGCCGCCGCGGCGCCCGCCTCGTCGGTCTGCGCATTCCAGAGGATGACGTCATAGCCGCGGCAGACGCACTGGCGCCGCCGCGTGCCCAGCTGTGCGCCTTCGTTGCGCAGTAGCCAAGTCTGACGCTGCACCGGAGCCGCTTGATAGCGCCTCATTTTGTGCGCATAAGCTCACGCTGCGTATATCCTGGCATAGCCGAGCTAAGCCTCCGCAATTTTTTTTTGAACAGCCTAAACTGAAAAAAGAAGAACTTAAAACAAATTTGCAATAGAAAAAAAAACAATCTTTAGAGCGATATTTACGGTTCGAAACGAATTTGTGGTTGGCGCCCGCGGGAGCAGCCGCTGGTCACGTGGCAGACCTGTGCGCCGCCGCACGCTGAGTGTGGTGCGCCCAATGAGGTTATATCGGTGGCGTCACAAGGGGGGGGGGGGGCGGACCGCCTCGGCTGCAGCGCTCACGGGGGTGTATGCGACAGGCCACGAGAGCGGGGGGCGGGGGAGGTCGCGGCGGGCCCACGCGAGAGCGGTGAAAGGGGGGGGGGGGGGTCGCGGAGAGCTACCGCCCCGGGTGTTACTGACCCTAGTGACGCCACTGGGTTATATTACAACTTATTACTATTATTAATGCGAAAGCATTAACTGTCCCATGGGGCGGAGCCGGCGGTCTCTGTAACCGCGAAAGAAATGCCCATTCTCCCATTGGCTGAGCGAAACGGCTCCTAGATAGCCATTGGCGGCCGCTTTACGAGAGCGCGCGCTCGGCCGCCGCTCCCGTGTCAGGCGTTGCATGCCGGAGAAGGGCTGCGGCCGCTTCACCGCTCTCGTGTCAGGCGTCGCCGGAGAAGGGCTGTCGGCCGCTTCTGGGCCGGCTTGTTGAGAACAACGTCTTAGCTGAGACTCGGTGAAAGACACTGCAAAAGCTGGGGCGCGCGAGCGTCTTGAGACGCGGTTTGAGTTCCGCTCAGCTCGTGCGCGGGCTTTGGCAGTGCTTTCTTTCCCCAGTCTCAGCTGAGACGCTGTTTCTAGCAAGTCGGCCCTGCTCCTCTCGGCACCGAGGAACATGGCGCCGCCTGAGGCGTCTACATCGGCGGCGGCCGCAACCAGGGTTGGGCAGTATCGCGACACAAATGTATCCTCCCCCCCCCCGTGATAGTATTTCAGAAATACATTTCGTACCTGTATATCTGTATCGCGATACATTTTTTTTCACCAGTATCTATTCCTGTATTGAAATACATTTGGAATGTTTCTTTGTATCGCGATACAATCAAAATAAAATGTGTTTCGTTACATTTCTTAAGAAATCCCCCGTCGAAAAAAAAAAAGGGCCGAACGCATTATTATTATTATTATTATTTTTACTTCCCAGGGCATCAGGGTCAAGGAGATGATGGGGCATAGGCGTAGACTTCGGGGGGGGGGGGCATGGGGGCTCGTGCCCCCCTGGTAAGATCCGGTGGGGGCAGAGCCCCCTCCGGGCCCGGGCCATGATTCTTACTGAGACGCTATTTACGTGTCATGTAACGAGCTTCCAGTAGTGGCATGTAAACGAAATAGCGCCCACGTTGCCTTTATTGACAAAATACATAGGAATCCCAGCGTGCTTTCGATAGCTTCAATCTCCAGTTCTGGCGAAAAGGTAACGCGCAGCAGCAGCACGCCCCCCCCCCGGAGAACTTCTCAGCCTGCCCCTCCGGGAAAATGGAAAGTCTACGCCGCTGTGATGGGGCATTGTTACTATGCTGACGAAGGTCCCTTCCGATTCTCAAAACTATTTTTTTATGCGCCCTCTTCTCTCTTCTGAAAAGTGTTGCGTAGTCGGGGACTCGAACCAGGTGGCGTGCCAGGAGTGGAGTCAGAGCATCTTCTGGCGCCGGTCCTTAGAGGGATTTCTTGAGTCATTGTTTGCTGGTATCCAATGTCTGCTTATAAACGTCTCTCTTGCCTTAGCGTACACAGTACACCCAGCCGGCAAAGCTGAGTCACAGTCTGTTGCAGCATGAGCCTGGCGGTGGTTGACTTGAAATAGTAAGATGACTCAAGCAGTGAAGTTCAACACATATTTGAATGCGGCTGCGCTCGTAATATTGCACGGCTCAAGGGTACATCATCAGCCAACCTGAACGTGACCCGCTGTTCTGGCGATCCGAAACCCAGGAAGGATGCCAGACGTAGCCTCGCAGTGTCGACCCAGACTTCGTACACCGGCGACTCGTCTCGAGCGTGCTGTTTCTCGGAGAACTCGCACCCGTGCCGGCAATGTCAGGTCCCAATCCACAAGGTTTCTGTTTGGATGATGCAAGGGAAACTTGAGGACTGCAACCCGTGCGTCGGTGGCGGAGGGTCGGCAGGAAGGACCTTCCCAAGAGGAATATCACCGTATCGTTTTTTCAACCGTAACAGAAGATAAGACATGTGTTCCAGGATACTTCAGATGGTCCACTATTTTCGAAAATTCCAAATGACACTGCCTGTACGATCTTCAACGAGGTAACCTACAACGAAAGTACGTATTGTCCTTTCATACAGCAGCGTGGTAAAGTTTCATGTTCAAGGCCACACCTGCACACAGATAAAGAATAGCAGTTCATTCCACCGTGACGTCATGTGATCAATGTTGACAGGGGCGTCCTTATTGGACAGGGGCGTGGTGACGTTCTGATGGGATTAGGGTGACATAGAATTTATTCAGAGGTCAAAGTCTTTTCGCATCCCTCGTCAGACAGACAGGATGTCCGGGAAGGGACCGCGGTCAGTCCCTGATGGAACGTTTTTTTGAGCCCATTGAAGACTCCTCGTCGTCCGAAACCACTACCTCCCTGCGTCCGCATCTCCGCAACGGTCCTTGAACGGTCGCGGTCGTCGGTTTCGTTTGCGCTGGTTCGGGGAGCGGCCGCTGCCCTACCCAAGCGCTCGCACACTATCTCTGCCCTTTCTGGCTCTGCGCGCTACCATATGTGTCACCGTTCCGCGCGCTCTTCCTCGTTTTTCCTGCGGCCGCGTGCCCTATGGCTCCGTCGTCGACGTGCACGCCAGGCTTTCTCCGTAAAGAGGAGGCTATGGCTCTGCCATCGACGCAAATACGCTGCAGACGACATAAGGGAGCGGAAGAATGACGTGCATGCTTTCGCATTCACAACTGCGCGTGCGTTGTGTGGGACCCTTATCACGACTTCCTTGTCAATAAACTAGAAAAGATTCAAAATCAGGCCGCGCGTTTTGTACTAAACAACTATGACCCTTAGGCTAGTGTTACAGATATGAAAGCTATGCTGGGATGGGAAACACTCGAATGTCGAAGAAAAAAAACTAAGACTAAAATTCTTCCATTGTGTCTTTTACAACAAAAGAGGAGTTGATAAAGCCACCTATCTTATGGAGACATCCTATGTCTCTTCCCGTTGTGATCATTCTAAAAAGGTTGCTGTTCCCACTTACAGGACTGACAGTTTTGCAAATTCATTCTTTGCCAAAACCGCGAGAGAGTGGAACGACCTCCCGGAAGATATTGTGTCCATTGATGATAATGACGTTTTCTTTTTCCACTTGTCATGATGTTTTCTAACCCCCCCCCTACAATAATGCCCACAGGGCGATGTAGGCACAATGTGAATAAATAAATGATAAATAACTCGTAAGAAGTGCTTACGTGTACCTCGAGCCTTTTAATCTTCGTTTTTTGTTGCACTTCAAACAATGATGAATAGGTAACTTTTAGAGACCATAGAAAGCTTCCGAAAGAGCGCAAGCACCGCGTGATAAATAGCGACCAGTCACGTGATGAATAGCAGCCACTTATCCGCGGGCGCCTGCGGGCGTCAACTACAAATTCGTTTCGCGCCGTAAATATAACTAAAAATTTTTCTTGTTCGTTGTAAATTCGTTTTATGATTTCCTTTTCCCATCCTTTTCCATTCTCTCGGCATTTCGGGCGCGTGGAGAGGGGATCGGCTTGGCCACCACGTTGAGGTGGAAAGAGTGTATGACCATCTTGTTGAGGTGGAAAGAGTGTATGACCATTCGGTGACGTCATGGGCTTTGCACGCAGAATTTAAAATAAAACTCGCGCCGCAATATTGCTCTAATTTTTTTTTCGCGTAAAATTCATTTTTTTAACACGCGTGTCCCATTTAAACTGTTTTAAAAAGCTTTTTTTTTAGGTTTTTTTAAGGGCCGCGGACCCCCATTTGAGAACAACTTGCCTCGGGCATTGTATCGGGGGTATAAAAAGCAGGCAACGAAGCACTTCGTGCACATTTAACATAAATACAGTAACTTAATAAATGGGGTCATGGCCAGCTTTCTGAGACACGTTGTTTTAGTTCCCGATTCTCACGACACGTGGCGTATCAACCTTGAGCAAGATAAAGCCCCTCTATCCTGAGAAAAGTGGCGCCATTCATTGTTATAGAAATGCTCGTGGTACGTGCCGCGCGCCACTTCTGGGAAATTCATGGCGTCTGAAACCTCAGTTACAGTGGCTCAGTGCTGCGATGTGCCGCCATGATCTTCCCAAAACCTGCACGCTGCACGCTGTGTTCTTTATTTACACGCGTATAATATGTGTAAATAAAATAAGATATATGAAAAGACACACAATCGAACGGCCAGCGGCGCGCCGTTCTAGTTATATTTCTAGTTATTTCTTGTTATACACGCCTGAAAGAATTTTGTTCAGTTTGTGTCTGTAACCGAGCTAAAACTTTACGTACACAGGCAAATTCAAAGCAAAATATATACAATGCAAGTGTTTCTGACCCTACATAACAATTGCTTATATTTGAAATCCAGGGCACAAGTTTCGATTGTAAACATCTAATTATTATATAGTCATATTATAACCGCCACATTCTTCGTCAATATGCTGTCACAAACGCATCGTAGAAATCTTTTTTTCGATAAGCCTGTGTAAAGGTAGCTTGGCCGCAAGCTTCTTGGTGCACGGCGGAGTGCTAACTTTACAGGAGCAAAAAGCGGACCATATTTGAGTCTCGAGGAATAAAAAGTATTAATTAAAATACCGAAATTTTAACTGCGGTGTGTGCTATGAGTCGGCAGCTATTATACTCCTCGGAGAACTTTATGAGTTTTCATTTCAGTGAGAAGAAATTTAAAATTTTGTCAAAGTGGCCCATAGGACCCAGTGCAACAATATTATATCGGGCCCAGGAATAAAAAGTATACAATCCTGAGGTTCAAGTAGGTATTAAATAAGAATTAAAAGTAAACATTTGACAGAGATCTGTCTGGTTGGGAGTAATTAATATTGAAAATTCGAACACCAACCAAGCCCTTCTCTAGGGACCCAACGTTTCAAGGCCGATTCGGCCTCTTCTTCAGGGGTGACTACGGCTATGGCCGTTGAGGAGCAGTGTCGTTTTCTTCTACGGCGTGTGTCTGGTCTTCTTCTTCTACGGCTGTGCCTTTTTCAATGAAGTGACAGCCAATCATAAGGCGTCGGTGGTCAGGACACTCTTAACCAGGGCAAAGACCATCTGCTCATCAGAAGAAGACAAAAAAAAAAGGAGGAACAAACCGTCATTGCTGACCTTAAAAAGAACGGCTATACGAGCAGCTTCATCCATCGCGTTGCCCGCCGTGTAGGCCGAAAACAACAACGTGCAGCAACAGTTAAGTGCGAATTCCCGCCCAACATCCCGCATCAGCGTTCCCTACATCAACGGAACAAGCGAGGCACTGGCACGTGTGCTTGCGAAAGAGGGTATCCAACCAGCACACCAACCTGTGTCTACCCTTGGACGACTCATGCCACGCCCAAAAGATCGCCCTGGTAAAGAAAAAGCCCAAGGCGTTATATATAAGATTCCTTGCGGGGTTTGCGCGGCGACATACATCGGCGAAACGAAGAACTTTGCAGAGAGAATACGTCAGCATAAAAACGACGTGCGCAAGTTCGATCACGAGCGCAGCGCGGTCGCTGAGCACTGCGACGTCAAGGACCATCGCATTGACTTTGAAAACGCATGCATCATTGACGTTGAGAGGAATCCTCAAAAAAGACTGTTCCTTGAATCATGGCATATTCAAACAACGCCACAGAACATCAATAGATCTCTCGGAGCGTTACCATCCGCCTATGTGAACGGGCTTCGTCACTTCATTGAAAAAGGCACAGCCGTGAAGAAGAAGACCAGACACACGCCGTAGAAGAAAAAGACACTGCTCCTCAACGGCCATAGCCGTAGTCGCCCCTGAAGAAGAGGCCGAATCGGCCTTGAAACGTTGGGTCCCTAGAGAAGGGCTTGGTTGGTGTTCAAATTTTCAATATTAAATAAGAGTGTATTAGTGCCCTCTATGAATATCCCGGGGAACTTAAGGATTTCTGCAGTAGTTTGGCTGAAATTATCATTTTACTGCGTTTTGCTGAGAATAACCAAGAGAGGGCGCAAGGAGACCGTGTCCAGGAATGCTGGGGATGGTTTGATTCTAATTCGAACAGACTTAAGAAAATGTGAGTTACGCGTGTGCCGTTCGATGAGGGTACCCAGAAGGGTGGCATATGAGTGCAATGCTTGGCTGTGCGTAATGCACATAATATTTGTAGTACCGAGTAAAATATATGCCAATGATTTGGAGCTTTCGTAGAGCTCTTCGTTTTTGCAAAGTGACGATGTAGCAACTTAATTTCGGTAAACAAAAAATAGTGAATATGTAAATTATGTTCACGAAATTGAACTTACCTTGGCCCGCTTGTCTGCAGGTTCGTTGTTTCCGAACGTTTTCGGCGCATACCCAAGAAGGGGGGCATTAATCAAGGTTCGCTCGTTCGTCTCGCGAGATGTCTCCGTCTGCTTGTCGTCTTCTGTACTGTACTGCTTGGCGATAAAAGCTTACCACACAAAGCAAATCGTGTCATCAAATAAACAATGTTTAACGCAGCGGCATATCGCTCAGTATCCACGAGACGTACTGGTGAATAGCGGCGCATCGAAGTGGTCGTGGCGCTCATTTTTTTCATGCTTACGTTGTGCGACCAGTCGGTGGTGGGTGTCCTTAAATGTGCTGGCTGCCCGTGCGTCATTAAGCAAAAATCCTCTGTCCATCGCATCATACTGTGTCGGAAGACTGGTCTTGCTGAAACGCGGTGCCTACGGCGAAACGATCCCCCTACCGACCGTGCCGGTGCCGAGTTTTTTTCCATCCTTGCGTTGCGTGGAGGGCAGTTACAAGGTGCTTTCAAATGTCTGACTGGCTGCCCGTGCACTGATGCTTGAAAATTGTTCGGCGCTGCTTAAGCTTCCTCCCATATCCCGTGCATGGTTGGGGTTGTTGTGGCCCTTTAGGCACTTTCTCCTTTGTTCACGAATGTTCCAACCTAATCTACATTTCATTTCACTACAACGTATATTAGAGCTACATGCTCTAATATAAGATGTATGCGACATCATATATCTTGGCGCCCCATTTTAATTTTGATCTAACTTATGTGCGAGGTGTACCTTTGAGGCGGGTCTCAAAGATGATTACATGAGCGTACTCTAAAATTTCATGGTCTGAATAAAGAAATGTGCAACGTTTGTTTCAAACTGCTAGGTATATTTTAAAAGTTTCTCCGTATAAAACATTTTACTTGCCTTGAGTACTTGCCTTGAGTTTCATCTATGTGATCGTTCCATTTTAAATTGGATGAAAAATAAACACCGTGATACTTATACTTTTCTACGCGTTCAAATATAGAAGTCTTTAGTTTATGCGTATTTGCCGAATCAGTGCATCGAAAAAAAAAAAAACGCAGGTACTTGCATTTTTTGATGTTTAAGGTCATTTTCCAATGATCACACCAGGGACTCTAAGCTGGACACTCGGCGAGAAAGTCAGCGAGATTTCTGACCACCGCGATTGGCCAGCGCCACGGTCAAGCGCGGAGCTGGCCAATCGCAGCGCTCAGAAATCTCGCCGACATTCTTGCCGAGTGTCCAGCTTGTGGCCTCAGTCCTGCGCGTCATCTTCAATGTCATAAATCTTTTAATGACCTCTTTATTTCATTTGCTCTAAACCAATTCATACTCTCACCAACAAGAAAAAACTCTATTTTAGATTTGTTACTGACGAATAACCTTAGCATTATTTCAAATGTCTTCATAATTCCTGGTATAAGTGATCACAGTGCAGCTGTGTGTGAATTACCATTGAATAAAATAAATAGGGTGTCAAAGCCCCCTCGCAAAGTAATGATGTGCGGGCAGGGTAATTATAAAAGTATTTCGTTAGAGCTCTCGGCATATTTCCCTTGCTTTTCAGATCTCAGTAAAGTGTGCGACGTTAAAGAATTATGGGAAACTTTTAAGCATAAAATTAAGGTGCTCGCTGATTCTCAGATACCATCCAGGACTATTAGGTAAAATAATAAACATGAACCATGAATAAATGCTACAATTCGAAAGCAAATAAAACGTAAAAGTCGCGTTTACAAAAAATATAGAAAAAATCCGTCCGATACCTTAGCAGAACAAAAACCTGAAAAGATAACCGGAAATCTAATATATATATATATATATATATATATATATATATATATATATATATATATATATATCCAATAAAGCAAACTAATTTTCTAGGAGTCTTTTGAAAACAAATTAAGAAATGGGATGGCAGCTTAGTGAACTGTGACATTGAAAAACCGGAATCTTTTAACACATACTTTAAATCAGTTTTTTCACCCCGCGCTCTTGCAAGTATTCCTTCTGTGTCTGATAGAATAGCAAGAACTGTTATTCCAGAAGTGATAATAGGAATGGACGGGATTATAGCACTTCTAAGAGACCTAGATTCTTCAAAGGTATATGGACCAGATGAACTCTCGCCGGTAATTTTTCCCAATTGTAGAGAGGAAATTGCAAGATACCCACATATAATTTTTTTCCAAATCACTAACAACTGGCATAATTCCCTATGATTGGAAAAAGCAAACGTAACTCCAATATTTAAGTCAGGGTAAAGAAATCTTGTTGAGAACTACCACCCGGTGTCTGTGACATGTGTCGCGTGATAACTCTTAGAGCATATATTATCTAACTCAATATATAACTTTCTAAGTTCCAGAAATTTTTTTTCTCCCTCCCAACATGGTTTCTGTCGAGGTTATTCGTGTGTAACTCAGCTAGCTGAATTTACACATTACCTTTCAAATGCCATGGACAACAAAAAACGAGTAGATTGTATATTCTTAGATTCCTGTAAAGCAATTGACACGGTGCCACATCATTTGTTATTGAATAAACTTAGATTAATAGGACTCAATGAAAATATTATAAATTGGGTTGCCGAGTATTTATCTGGGCGAGAACAAAGTGTTGTACTAAATGGCAGGCACGTAGCCAGGATTTGGTTTCGGGGGGGGGGGGGGGGGGGGCGCCCAAGACAAAATGCTGTAAGGGGGGAGGGGGAGAGGAGGTCTCTGCAAAATGAAAGATTTCGGGGGGGGGGAGGAGAACCCGGACCCCATGCCCCCCCCCCCCCTCCTGGCTACGTGCCTGCTAAATGGTCAAAAATCTCACTTGTACTTGTAACCTCGGGGGTGCCTCAGGGAAGTGTACTGGGACCCTTGTTATTTCTTATATTTATTAACTACATTTGCGAGGGAATACAGTCAAATATCGTTTTTTTGCGGATGATTGCGTACTATACAGAGTTATAGAAAATGACGCAGACGTCTGCATGATGCAAAAAAATTTAGGAATGTTAGAACGCTGGTGCGATCATTGGGAAATGGGCTTGAATATAAAAAAGTGCAAATACGTGTGTTTTACTCGATCTATTGTTAGCACGGCTACATGCAAGATAAAAAATTATGAACTTCAGCAGGTAGATAAACACGGGTATTTGGAGTTAATTTTTCGAATAATCTAAAATGGAATGACCACATACGTAGTATTGTAGCGAAGGCAAGTAAGATGCTATTTTTTATTCGGAGGAATTTTAAGAATACATCTCGTAGCGTAAGACAAGCATTATATTTTTCTTTTATCAGACCAATTTTGGAGTATGCCTGTGTTATCTGGGATCCGCCTCAGTGTTACCTCTCGAATAAGTTAGAGAGAATTTAAAATCAGGCATTAAGGTTTGTCACGGGGGCAGCGGCGTAGACTTTCCATTTTCCCGGGGGGGGGGGGGGGAGGAGGGGGGTGCTGCGCGTTACCTTTTCGCCAGAACTGGTGATTGAAGCTGACGAAAGCACGCTGGGATTCCATTTCCCATGTATTTTGTCAATAAAGGCAACGTGGGCGTTATTTTGTTTACATGCCACTACTAGAAGCTCGTTACATGGCACGTAAACAACGTCTCGGTAAGAATCATGGCCCCGGCCCGGGGGGGGCTCGTTCTGTCCCCCCCCCTTTCCGGATCTTATTAGGGGGCACGAGCCCCGATGCCTCCCCGAAGTCTATGCCTATGCACAGGCGATCTCGAGCTGTACAGAAATGAAGAACAGACTGGGTTGGGACCTTTTAGACTTCAAAGAAAGTGTTTGCGGTTAAAATTTTTTCACAATATATATCACGGGGAAACAGGCATTGAAAAGGGTATTTACATTCTCGAACCACACCATGTATCTTCAAGGCGGAATCATTCTGAGACGGCGGCAGAGTATCGTTATCGTACTGACTGTTTTTGTTATTCATTTTTTGTTCAAACCGTCCGGGAGTGGAATGCCCTTCCGGAAGAACTGATAGCTGTTATCAATAATGACGTCTTTTATGACAGACTGCAGAAAAGCGTGCTCGAGTGAAAATGTAGTATTGAATGATTGTCGATTGCATTACTGAAAATGTCTTTTGAATGCGTTTTCTTTTTTGTTCCCCCCTGCACAATGTCTTACGGCGCAGCAGGTATTTGTGTAAATAAACAAATAAATAATGTGAACTTTGGGACGAGGACAATAAAATAACGGACAAGACGGAAGAAAATCTCAAACGCAGCTGAGTTTACTCGCAAGGGAAGATTTCTGTTATTTTGCGAATAAACTCAGCTGCGTTTGAGATTTTGTGTCCTCTTGTCTGTTATTTTATTTTTTTATTTTCTCGGGGTTTAGATTAGGATGTTTCTTAACCAGCTGGCGTGCATACTTCGCTCCTTGCAAGTCTTCAATGTTTCTGTTTCTTGTAATCCCTGTTCTGGTGATGGACGCACGATACCAAATCATTCACGAGCAAGCTGATCGAATAACCGAAGTATACCCTTGGGGGACGCCAGCTTCTGAAACACACTCGTACAAGTAGGTTTCCGTGTTTTTGGTGTGTACCCATAAGCCCCAAATAGTAACTGCCGAGCCGGTTTTATGAATATAAAGAAAACCTAAAATCCCCGAATTGGTCGCTATCGAAAGCATAAATAAAATGACGGACTAAGACAATAAACACTAGGTTCGTCCTTGTGTTTATTTCTAATGACGTCTAATTTCAGCCAACGTGCTCCCTTTCTACTTAGCCTGCATTAAAGCTGCCACGAAATTGTTAAACAAAATACTTTACGGGAAATCTTTATCTGGAGCCTATAGGAGCTATATGTGTAGCTTTTTGTTTTATCTGTGTATCTGCGTCTGCGTGTTCACCTAGAACACAGCCCCACTGAACTGTCTGCGAGGCTGTTTTTTTTTAGGGGAGGAAACCGGGCCCGTAACTTATTTCTTTTTCTTGTCGGTACCTTCCCTGGAGGTTCGGGAATCTCATGTCCCTTCTCTGCTTTCTCCAACATAAACGCCGATTTCGTATCCAACACTCAAGATTGACACCGAAAAACACCAAATCTATTGGAGGAAAAAAAAAAAAGCCCGCAATTCGGAGACACAGAACTCTAAATATATACAGAGCGGCACTTTCTTTTTACCCCACTCTCCCCTCCCCTCCCTCCTTTTTCCAAGAACCTGCGTACATTAACGATGTCCGCCTTTCAAATACCTTTTTCGTAGTGGATGCGTTGTATCTGCGGCAGCTCGGCGCCTGGCCGCAGACCGCTACACTGAGCTCCGCGGGTACGGCGACGGCCGTTGCCCCCAAGTTCCGTGTAGCAGTCTGGAAGCCCGTACATGCGTGCACCGCGGTATCCGTGCGCGTGCGCAGTTCGAAGCCGGCGCTCCAGAGCCCACTCGCGCGCGGGGGCGTCTCGCATTGATGCTTCTCCGGAGCGCACCTACGCGTTAGGGGAAACCCTTCCACGTCGGTCGTCGGCCGCGAGCCTGCAGCTCTCGTGCACTTTTGCGCGATCGCGATGCGTAGAGCGTCGACTGCTTACCGTCAGGTATACTTTATCAGGTGCGACTGATCTTGTCAGGGTTGTAGTTATAGCCGTCGGGATCTGAGTAGTGGCGACCGAAGGCACACGTCCTATTCTCCCCCATTTTCCTAGGGAACATTGAGGAAACGCTTACAGTACTACGGCGATTAGAAAAGAATGGGGTAGCTCATTTATGCCCTTTGGGCCTCGGGGACGGCTAGAACGTCTCCGGGACATTTCTCTAGCTTAAAAAGGAAAACCTTTTTCTTTTTAAATATAACGGTATTTTTTTTACAAGAATTTTTTAAAACTTTTTTGCACATAACAGCCTTTTTATGTCACCAATATAGGTGTATATAGTGACTGCACGAAATGATTGGTTTATTTGTGACTCCTTAAGATTTCCTCAAACATGTGAATAACGTGTTTTTTGTGTTTTTCTTTAAGTGACGACAAGGCGTACGCGATTGGCGAGTGTTTCGGGATCACTGACAAGTTCGTCTACATCCACGCCATTCGTACAGTGGCTACAGAACAAAAGAGTCGTGACTAGTTCATTCTTGGAGGGAAGTACCCCCTACCAAATATACTTCGATGCTATTGTACCGTTATGCCTCATTTACATGGTGCGATTCTGCTTGCGATTTTTAGTTGCGCGACGTCGAGCAGGGCAGGTTTCGTCTATGTTTTTTTGAAAGCATGAAATGCCTTTTCAAGGCTACCCCTCAATCCCAAAATTTTGTCCGTCCGTTTGTCCGCGCATTTCCCGCTAAATTTAGCGGGGAAATTGACATCACGAGACCCATACACGAATTCAGTTTCTCGGCTAAATTTAACGGAAAAATTGATGTCACGTGGTCTGACGTCACTGGACATAAGACCGATTTAGTTTCCCCGCTAAATATAGCCGAGAAATTTACGCCACGTGACCTAGACACCCATTGAGTTTCCCCGCTAAATTTGGCTGGAAAGTGCCGTCGCGTGACCTGCTAAATCTCTGATATGTCTCTATTTTCTCTGTTATGTGTATTCTCAAAGGTGTGTGAAATAATCATACACTCGCCTGTTTCCTATTACTTTCGACATAAATGTAGTAGTGTTCAACATGGGTTTCTGAAGGGCCGTTCTCCTTATATGGTTTCTCACATAATCTTCTAAGTTAATTTCAGACCTATACTTGACTGATCGTCAAAGTAGCGTGAGGATATCGAACAGCTATTCTGATACCTTCATACCCACATTTGGGGTCCCCCAAGGATCTAGCCTAGGGCCCCTCTTATTCCCCCTTTTCGTAAACGACATTGAAGTGTGCGTAAAAGATTCACGTCTGTTAATGTTTGCTTGTGACATCACTATTTTTAAAAAATATGCGATCGTCCTCTGATCGGATTATCTTACAAGAGGATATTAATCGTGTCTCCAAGTGGTGTTCAGCAAATTTCTCGATGCTTAATCCAGACAAAACAAAACTACTGACAATGTCACGAAAACGCGAGATTTTATTTTACCCTTATGCTCTTCAGTCCGCTACTATCACACGTGTCACAGTGATTCGTTAGCTCGGAATCTATTTCGACACCAAGCTTTCTTTTTCTGATCATGTTACGCAGATTGTTGCCTCTTCTGTACGAATGCTTGGTTCACTTTCCCGCCTGTCATGTGACTTTATGAATTATTTTTCCATTGTACGTCTATTTTCCTGCCTTATACGAACAAAACTTGAGTTCAGTACTGTAGCATGGAACTCGTTACGGCCTTTCATGTGTCGCAAATTGAAACTGTAAAAAAAAAGTTTTATTTTTAATATATATGATTCCTATTTCAACAGAAGACGCTATTACGACTACATCTACCTACTCAAAAAGTCTCCATTTACTAAATCTATCGACTCGCCGACTCACCCGTGATATTCTCTTTCAACACAAAGTAAACCATGGTCACATCAATGCTGACTTAACCCTTTCGGCCCCGATTTTTTTTTTTTTTACAGTGCAGATATTTTTTTCTCGCCTGAACTTTCTTAAGTACATTGTTTAAAGGCCTTTGCAACAAAAATATTCCTTTGGTACTCATTGTCATTCGAGATTGCGTCATGTCCTATATATAGGACGTCAGGGCTTGGAGGTTAACAAAATGTACAAACGCAAAGTCGAAAGGTGAACTTTATTTTGGCGAAAATTGCTCGGTCTGAGCACAATTGCTTGCCATCTTATATGGAAAGACAGAAAACAGTTCTTTACGGCGCATAAGAAGAAGGTTCACATTGCACTCTTGCGCTTTCCTGCACAGTTGCTTGCCAAGGTTGAAGCTATCGTGTGTGGAAAGCCAGAAAACAGTTCTTTCCACTGGACAAGCAGAGGTGAACGTTGCACTTTTGGCATTTTATCTTTGGCTTTCCTGTACACCCTTCCAGTTTGCATCGCTGCTGCTCTCTCTCTACGGAAGGCCAGTGTCCAATCTGGTCGTACCTAACATCGTGGACTGGTCTCAGTGTGGTGGCGTTGGGCCTCTTGAGCGGTTGAAGCGGAGAGGTAGATGGTCGCCCGCGCTTCCGTGGCAAGTTCAGGGAACAAGCTTTTGCCAAGCTCTCAACTACAGCCAGGGTGAACTCTAGTAAGTCCATCTGCTCCTTCGTGCTGATGCCTCGGAGCTGGGCATGATGCCTGTACTCGAGCCAGGAGTTGGTCACACACAGATGGAAAAAGTGCACGATTACACGGAGCGTCCATTTTCTTGAACGAATCGAGGTCCGGTAGAGGGACACCAAAAAATCTGTCTTGTCTACCCCTCCCATGCTTTCGCTGTACTTCTTTACAACTGCAGGGCGTTTGACACTTATGTAGTCGCCGTCTGCTTTGCTCCACCTGCTCACAACATCTTCGTCGTCAACGCCAACACAATTCGACGCCAGGTTTACGGCTCGATTGTCCATCCACCTTGTGATTACGATTTTGCCATCACTGCTCACTAGGTAGTCAGACGACCCTCTTCCTTCCTTTTTCAGCTGCTTTTCTGTCTTCAAAGGGCACTTTTCAGTTCTGCTTTTTTGAATAGTACCAGCAGCATAAATTCTTTTCTCCAGAAGAACACGGAGCACCGGCAGGGAGGTAAAGTAGTTATCGAAAAACAACTTGTGCCCGATGCCATCAGGTATACTTGCTGCTAAGTGCAAAACAAACGCACCTGTCACACCAAACGTTTGTTTGTTTTCAGAACTCAGTTCTGTTGTGGAGCCCTGATAAACGAGGAAATCATAAACGACTCCCGACGCGCCACACAACATGAATACCTTCACGCCCCAAGGGTTTGGTTTGCCTTTGACGTACTGCTTGACATCAAGCTTTCCTTTGAATGGAATTATTTGTTCATCCACGCAAAGGTGTTCCTCCAAGGGAAGCTGACGGCACCTTTCTTGGAACGAATTCAGAAGGGGCCTCACTTTCCAGAGACGGTCATTGGCGTTGTGGTCGCCATTCACATCGACAATATGAAGGCAATTTCTGAGCTTCTCAAAGCGGTTTCTTGACATGCTCACAGATGACAAAAGTTCGGTCTTGAATGAAGGCTTCCAATACAAGCGCAACCGAGGATAGCGTATCACACCCATTGCCAAGTGAAGTGCAATGAGCCTTCTGATTTCTTCTTCATCTGTCAGCACTGATTTTCCATCATGGCAAATTGAGTACATGTTTGTCTTATCGGCTAGCTCAGTGAACACGCTTTTGGGCACATACCTCGAGAAGAACTCATATGGCGTGAGAGGAGGTCCAAGATAGCCATCGTTCTCGTCAGAAACTGGCTGAAATTGAGTACATGGTTTTTCAAAAACTTTCCTGCACCAGGGCTCGGGGTCTCGGGCTCTCGTTTCATGCTGGTCATCCTCATCAGAAGAGTCGGACAGTTCCTGCGGGTTGGCCCAGTCGTCATCCACCACATCGACAACTGCGCTGGCTTCATCTGTCTCGTCTTCTTCATCATCAGCGTCGGATATGTCGCCATTTCCCAGCGCGGCAAACATTACATCAGGATCTTCGAGACGCGGCCTTCTTGGGCGTAGTGATCTTCTGGCCGAGTAGAATAGTCCAGGAGGTATTGTCCCACCTGAGCAAAAAATAATTAGGGCAAAAATAAAAATTACGGCTCCTATAAAAGAAAACAACAAGCACACAGTTGCAAAACCTCCTACAGAACCCTGTTACCCGTTGAGCCCTGGCGTCCTATTTATAGGACACATACAACGTGACAAGCCGCGGACATAATATTCACTCCAGAAAAACCCTTCTGCTACCACTACAGCCTTGAATATATTAGGAACAATGCACGAAATTCTCATCGTTAACACTCGAGCAGCTATTGAGTAAAAAAATAACAAACATGCGCTCACCTTCGTTGCCACCGTTTTCACCATCCGCCATTTTGTTTGTGTACTACTGGACAGTGATGTTCCATACCGTGTCCGAGAATTCCCCTTCTTGGGTACAAAAATTCCCTATTTGAGGTACTTTTTCCCTGCAATGTTTTGAAATATCCCCGCATATTTTCCTTCATTTTGTTACCTTTATTTTCGCATCAGCTGATTTTTGTGATCATGCAGGTTACTATGAGCAGATTTCACCACAAAAGCTGCTTGAAATCGCATGCTTAAAGAGAAGAAAATGTTACTGCACTACCGAAAAACGCAGTATAACTTTTCGCTATGTGTGGATTACGGAACTGGGATTTCAGGCCGGCTTGCTAGAATCAGCGTCTCAGCTGAGACTGGGTGAAAGAAAGCACTACCAAGGCTGGGCGCGCGAGCGTCTTGAGACGCAACTTGAGTCCCGCTCAGCTCGTGCGCTGGCTTTGGCAGTGCTTTCTTTCACCCAGTCTCAGCTGAGACGCTGGTTCTAGCAAGCCGGCCCAGATTTCCAGAAACAATTCCAGTTAGATTTCCAATTTCATGAGTGAAAAATTATACTGGCTTTTTGGGAGGGTGGTCAGTTTATATTTTTAATAACAAAATAATATAAGCTTTAGAAGTGTTCGTTAAAGTACTTCTATAAAGTACTTGGTGTAAAGTACAAAGAAAAATGAGAGGCTATGTACTGCACGTAAGGTAGTAAGTACATTGGGTGCAATTTACTTGAGGTAAAGTACTATAAATATCACGTACTTCCAAAAATACACGTACTGTTAACACAATCTTTCATGGGTGTAATCGAGGGTGAATCAGTTATTGTCCAAAATGGCAGCGAATGTTGGACTAAGATTAAGTTGCCACGGAGTAGGCGTCTCTCTCTCGCTGACAAACTACTTAACAAAATCAACCTATACGGAACCTATTTGCATCGGTCTTATAGCCGCAATTACTTCACTCAAAGAAATTATCAGATGACATCTTGAAAAACGATAGCGTGTTTTTACATAACAATGCACACTTCTTTTTTTCAAATTCGGAGAATATATTTTGAAGTCGGAAGTAGTACCTTTGCTTAGAAAGTACCGAAAAAAAATACTTTGAATAATGTACAAGTACATACTCGGAGAATGTACTTTTAAATTTTCTAAACCTACTTGAAAAAGAGTCGTTCAGACACCTTTTTCCTGCACCACAACTTTCTTTCTCTTCTTAAAACTTTTGGACCACTCGACTTTTTTTGTGTTTAGTTCCCACTAGAGCTTTTCCCGAATTCCCTCGTTAATCCTCAAAATTTCCCGCAAACGTGTTAAAATTCCCATTTCCCTTTTCACCAAAATTGAGACCGGGAATTCCCTGAAAAAGGGACAATTCCCTGCATGGAACATCACTGCTACTGGAGCTTCGAGGAGGAGAAGGAAGAAGCAAATGATGTCCATGCCATTGGGGATGTTTTCGCCACAGGCTCAGTTCCTGTTTCGGTTTCTAGGCTGTTTAGATTTCATTTAATACTTAGCTTTCTTCATGTCCTTTTTATAGGATACCAGGGCCGAAAGGGTTAATAAGCTCTGTACATTTTCATACACCTGCTCGCTTTTGTAGACACCCTTCTGAGGTGTACTGCGCTGCGAAGTTACACAATACGTTAACTATGAGATGATATGAAAGACAGTATGAACATGACGTATACTTGTGAAAGCGCATAAAGAACATGACGTACTTGTGACTTGTGAAAGCGCAGTTAAAAACATGACGTACTTCTGAAAGCTGCGCTTTCACAAGTACGTCATGCTCTTGACTGCGCTTTCATATCATCTCATAGTTAACGTCTTCATGCGTTAAGTGTAACTTCGCAGCGCAGTATACCTCAGAATGACAAACCAACTAGCCCAAATCCAAGCATTGTAAATACCACTCTTTATTTTATCCTTTCCTTCAAGAAAAAATATTACCATTAATTCGTAGGCAACTCTCATTTAACGATTTAGAGTCTCCATGCTGGAACGTTTTTGATGAAATGAACTCTTTTTCAAGCGTAAACTAGCTTGTGAATTCTATGTTTAAGACTATTTTGTTGATATATTAAAGACCATTGTCTTCTTTTTTTGTGTAGTTTTATATTAGGGAAATTTCTTCATGAATTGTTTTTGTCTTTAACTTTCTAAGAAGCGTGAGCTTTTTCTAGTGTGATCGCTTTGTACGATTTATTTATGACTTTCCCGTGATGAGTTCGACCTTTTTTCATTACCTATCATCTGTGAAAGTGTATGAATTGTATCTCTTAAATTTTGTATCTTGTGCTACCAGATTTAAAGTCGCGAGGTTGTTCTGGGACACGAAAAAAAAAATAAGATAAAGAAGTAAGAAAAATAAAGAATCATAAATTTACCGGGAAAATTCACGCCTCGTGGCCAAAATAGCAATTCAGTTTCTCCGCTAAATTTGGCGAGAAATTGACGTCACGTGACCAATACACCAATTCCGTTACCCGCTAAGTTTTGCGAGAAAATTAAGGTCTTGTGACCTAGACACCAATCCAGTTTCCCCGCTCAATTTAGGGCGGGAAATCGACGTCACGTGACCTATACAACCATTTAGTTTCCCTGCTAAATTTAGCGCGAAAATATACGTCAAGTGACACACCAATTCCCTCACCAATCCCCTATATAATGCATTTCATGCGTTATAAAAATTTAAAAATAAAGGTCGCTGCCAATTTTTTTTTTATTACTAGCAACGTCGAAATTGAAAATCGTTTTCAATGCTTATTGACTCGTAATTTACTGCTTTCCATTCGGCCCGCACGCGCGCGCGCTCAGAATGACGTTGCATCTTTTATTTTCAGTGACAAAAACGGTCCCGGTAATGATAACCGATATCATTACCCTATGTAATCGTGCCACCCTTTTCTCATCCAAATTTTTAATAAATCATTTATAACTTTTTAATTAGTTAATAACAAGCTCTAAAACATTGCCATGTTGTTCGGACGGTTGGCATTACATTTGGGTGGAGAATGAGTGTTCTTAAATTCGTAGTGTTTTTTTTTTGTGATAACAAAAACACAGTAAATAGTAACTGAGTTAAGCACGAAATTCTCGACTCTGAAAGGTACCTGAGGACAGTACTAAATAATCACAAAATAACTCTTTATTCTTTTTTTTATCTAGGCCAGGGCACGGCAGGACATCTGACTATTCATTCGTGACTAAGCGCATAACAAGGTTGTTCTCTAATAGAATATAGGCAGTCTCGGTTAGTAACACGTTACTGTAACTTCGTTGCATTTTGGTAACTTCTTACCGTAACGCGTTACTTTTTCGAAGTGTAACTTGTAACTGTAGTTATTTTACTTTTTATGAAGTAACAATGCAAGTAACAACGTTACATTTGTCATTATTTGTCACATTTTTTGTTTTGAGGATTAAGATATTGAACGAGTACGATCTTGCCATTCCCTGCACTTTCCAAATGACGTGTATCAACACTTTGAGTGTCATGTTCGCCTTGCGTCAACTTACGAATACGTTGTTTTTCACGAGCCACAGGAGAACGCGATGCGAAAAACCTCGCTATATTTACGCGTGTGTTAGTAGTAAAAGTAACGCCTTTACATTTTAAAGTAAATATAACCGAAACGAGATATTTTTTCGTTGTGATAACTGTAGCTGTAAGTCTGTTACTTTTTTCCTCTGAAAGTAACTGTAACTTTAACGAATAACGTCTTAAAAGAAACTCGCTCAAGACCGCATATGGGTGAATGCGGGGTGTCTACAAGCCGGAACGGAAGAACATGTCTGTAAGCTAGAGAGGACGGGTTCAAAATACTGCTGAACGTCAACAGTGAGTCTGCGCGTTAAGATCTTATACCAAATATCCCCCCCCAAAAATTAGATTTTTTTTTTTTTGCAAAAATAACTTAAGCATTGCCGAACGCTCATTTTCCGCCCAAACATAGCGCTAGAGCTCCGAACCCGATGCCAAAGTTTCAGCAAGAACGGATATTTGATTCAAAAGTTATAAGTGATTTTCTGAAAATTTTGATGGGAGAAAGGCGGCCGACGGAGCTCTCGAATACGCGGAGCTCTATGGCGCCAGAAACCCCCGAAATGGGCAAAAATGTGCCCCACTTCCACACTGAAATTTTCAAGAAATCACTTACAACCTTTTTAAAAAGATATCGGTTCGTGCTGCAATTTTGGCATCTGGTTCGGACCTCTAGCGCTACACTTGGGTGAAGGATGAGCCTTCGGCGATGCGTAGTTAATTTTTGCAATATATAAAAAAGAAATCTTTGCAAAATTGTTTTCGGGGACATCCTGTATACATCGTTTTAGCTTCAGTCCAGATGCAGCCGACGCTACGATCTAATCTGACCAATCAAACAACGTCAAAAGCATGAGTAACTGGGCCTTTTCTGTTTATGATTACGCAAGCGATGACAGAACATGTACAGGAACATGACGAACGCCATGACGGTGCGCTTTTCACGCTGTCTGATTCATTTCATCAGCTCGTAGCGCCGGAACACCATGAGTTTGAACACCGACTGTAGTTTCGCCGTCACGCACCGGATGACAGCACGGGGTACAGAATGGACGCCCTGCGCAAACCTCCGGTATACGTGACGTATAAAATACACCAATAGGGCCTTGTTACCTATACTCGTTTTCACTTCGAGAAAAAAAAAAGGAAGTTTTGCGCACTGTTCATACGCCGTGCGAAGTAGTGCTTGGAAGCTTTGGTTGTCGGAGGAAGAAGCGATGCTTTCAGCGTTTCAAATGTACGCGTCTTGATAAGGTGACGTATACCTATTCTAGAATGCACGTACGTGCACATTAGTTCTCCACATAAAGGGTTAAATTAGTAATGCTTCCCTAGGAGCCGAACATTTTTTTACTGCGGTTCCTGGGGTGAAAACGAGTATAGAAGGTGCATGCCGATAAATCAGATGGGATGTCGGAGGAAAAGAACCGTCGGAACAGTCGCGCTTTAGTGGATGAGCATCCTCGATTGTGGACGTTAATCTTGCCCGTTGAACTACAAAGAACAGTTATTACTGAGGGTCATCGCGTAGAATCAAATAAATATGTAAAGAACAAAAAATCTTTTGCCGACAGGGATTGATGGAGGAGAAACAAGATCCAGTTCGTTTGAACGCATCAAAACATTTTGCGGTGAATTACGTCTGGGCACTCAAAAGACCTATCTCACTAAGCGATCGGCGCATGCGTGACGCCTCCATATATTTAGTTCACGGGAGGCGGACGGTCGTGCATGCGAGGGCTCGTGCCGGCTCATGCTCTACAAGCGCAGAGCTCCAGCAGAAAGACTAAAGTTCCCTCGATGCATTGCGGCAGCGGTGGCGTAGTCAAACTGGCTGGTGAGATCGGTCTATTAAGTCTTGGCCCGCGTCCGATTTGACTAATCGTTGAACGACCTACCCGCATAAGTCAGAGCAGGAGCACGTGCCTCAAGCACAACGTGAGACAAAGGCTAGTGAAAGGGCAATGTTGGAATGGCCTTTCGTTGTGCGGCAGCGGCAGGAATCGCAGATAGTCACCACTGACAAGTGATGATGAATAGGCAGGCAGTTGTGTTATCTTACCATGAACGCTGATCAGCGTCCCTTTGACAGCTTTTCGCCGTCCGCGAGCTCTTCGTGTCTTGAAACTCGGGCAGCCTGCAAGGTCAAACATAGCCCAGTCTAATGTTTTAACGTTGAATAATTGTTAACCGCTGTCTCTTTAATTGCTGTTGGACAATCAAAGAGTGACACTTTTTTTTAATTGCTAACGAAACTCACGCGATAATTTCTCGCCCAAGTAACGAGACAGCCTTTAGGGCACCGTCCTCTATTCCAATAACGTCCTTGTGATACAAAAAAGAAGAAGAAAAAAAGTCGGGTGTTTTGACTCCACATGAGTAATCACTGACAAATGGTGCTCCGCCCCGCGACATCTGGCCCTCAACTGTCTCGGAGAAAGAGATCAAGAACCACCCGGTCGTAGACAGCCGAAAGGGTGACTCACGCCACCTCCCGCCCGTTCCAGTTGGATAGTGGTTTGGTCTCGCTTTCCGGCCGCGGGGGGCGCATCCGGCCCAACTTAACTTTTAGGACCTTAACGCCTCTTTTTTTGTTGGCCGGCTAAGTTATTTTTTGTTTTTGTTTTTGCAATGAAGGAAAGGGGGTGGGGGGTTGACATTTCGGGAGATACGTGCTTACGCAACAGACTTCGGCGACCTTGACATACCCAAAGTCACGCTCGACTGCTCTTATTTCAGCCGGCAAAACAATTAAAAGGAGCGAGAGCGCTCGTAATCGTGGGCGTCGGAAAGTCGAGAAGAGCGCGTGGAAATGGGGGCGATCGGACTCGGGGGAGTTTTTGTCGGCGACAGCTTACGAAATGCAGGACGTGGCGAGGGCCACCTTAGTATCGCTCCACGGCCAGTGGGAGTGTGGCACTTGCCGATTAAAACGCCCAAGGACGAATGACAAAGCGAGAAGGGTGAAGCTAGTAAGCCACGTTCTGTGCCTCTTCAGCCTCTCTCACACTGCATCATACAAAGTCCCTATCTCAAATACTCTACTCAAGGTACTGCATTTCAATTACTTTTGGAAGTAATTTGGCATCTTGCAGAAGCATTTGATCGCGAGTATTTGCTAATCTATCTTAATTACATTTCTCAGTATCTATATTGTACTCATTATATCAAATACATTTTTAAATATTTGAAAAAAATTGTCGCTGGGCGTTTTTACGGGAATAATAATCTGCACACCCCAGCGCAAAGTTGAACCGGTCGCAACCTTGAAGCGGAAACGACTACACAATGAGCAAGAAACGAGCGCAGAACCAAAGATGCAGACTCAAAAAGTCAACGAAACAACAAATATAAATAAATAAAGAGAGGCTATAAAAATGCAGCATTTTGGGGATTTTATTTATGTTTGACCCTGCTACGGCAAGAACCGCGATAGCCCGGCCTTTTCATGCGCATAGCGATTGCAACAAGACTGGAAACAAGCTACAAGCAATATCAGCTCTCAAAATGCAACAATGAGTCCTCTTAAAAGTTGTGCGCCTTTTTGAAGGGGTTCCTGAAGCTAACTATAAAGAATAAAATATTCCACGAACGCGAGAAAGACAGTAGTGCTTCCTCGTGTTCAGTTGTGCCTTTCTTTTTGAAGTCTAGCTATCTTTAACTACAGCGTTTGGGGTACCCGACTTCAAGAAAATCCGGCAAGTGCCATGCCTACAATACATGTCATCCCTCCTTGTTATTCAGTCATTCTTCTGCATATAATATAACATTTGATTAAAGTCAACTCCGGATAGAGTCAGTCATGGCGCTTAGTAAAACAGTGCGTCCAAGGTGTTCATTATAAACCGCCAAAATATGGGATTATCAGCCAAGTGACTATAGGTTGAGAATTTCCTCTTTTTGCTCAAATGTGTCTAGAAATATATTGTAACATGCACCAGTGATGTACTCTTTGTCGGTTGCATACTGCAATTTTATTTTTGCTTCCGTTGCTTGCTGAAGCATTCTAGTATCACTAAAGTGGATGCAAATTACGCAGTGCGGAAGTATCTTCGGAAGTAATTAAATTGACATTTCGAAATATTTGCACTCTGCTCAAGATATTTTGCGGGGAAAGTAACTTCAGTAGTACTGTAAATACTTTATGAAGCAGGTATTTAGTAACTTAAATGATTTTGTCGAGTATCTTGTCCAACACTGTAATTAGTCACACAAAAACTCGGCAGATATGTTCGTATATATATATATATATATATATATATATATATATATATATATATATATATATATATATATATATATATATATATATATATATATATATATATATATCCGTGGAGGAATGTTCGCAGTTATCTTCTCATTATGCCCACGGAGAAAACCGTCCTTTTTATGATGTTTGAGCAGTGTGTGTTTGCATCTGCGAAGTAAACGTTTTACTAGAAACAGCTTAGAAGGCGGGCAAATTTAGTGTGAAGCACACGAGGGCCGTGCCCGATGGGTCGGTTCAAGGACTGACACGCTTAGTAAGGTGAGGGGCACACCTTATCCTTTTCGTGTTTTATCTGTGAGCGTGGGTGCCCGAGGGGCTGCAAGGTGGGCAGTATGCCCCCCAATTCCTGGGTTGCTGCTCCCTCCTTCCCCACCCTTGAAAGAAGTTCACGGCTGTCAGGAATACTTTTGTACCCGCCCAGTCAAATGTTATACTACCTCTACATTCAGAAACCTCTTCTTCAATGGAGTCACTGGAAACTGATATAGAAAATATTTCGTGGCGACCTTACTTTAAATAAAAAAGGCGGTAGACACACTATAACCACACACCAATAACTCGCATGAATTTTTCTTTTGTTCAGCAGGGCTCAAAAAAAAAAAATTACACCATCTTCCCGAGGGGAACCATGGGGTGATGCGGAGCATCGTGTTGGTTCCGAGGAAAGAGTCAGTTGCGTGCTGACGTCGAGAGATGGCGCCACCGACTGCCCTAGCGTAACCCCGTACGCGAGCCTTCGTCGCGGCTCGCGGCAGAGAAATTTGGAACGCTCGCCGCACGCCGTTTATTTTTTTTCACACTTGAAGGAGAGGAGACTAGAGGAGGAGAGTTGCGCGTGCGCGCGCGGTGTGAGTACAATCGAACGCACGCGCAGTGCACGCAGCTGGTAGAGAGAGAGAGCGGAGAGAGTAACGCGCAGCTGTTGGAGAGAGGGAAGGAGGAGAGTTGCGCGTACGTAGTCACGTGAGTGCGGACTACGACGCCGCGGGACATAGCCCCGAGCAAAAGATGCTCCGCATCTAAAAAAAAAAAAACATCGAGAAAAGGCGGACACATGACAGGACGGCGCCTGTCGTGTCACGTGTCTGCCTTCTCTACAGCCGCAGTGCCACCCTGCTCCTTCATGGTACAAAAGACCCGGTGTTCGCTGAAGACACCATGATAAAATTATCTGCCCACACGCATGTTCGAATCATGTCTGCTTTCAACATGTCTGCAGATAGTTTCTGCATGACCAATCTGACCTTCACACAAGGCAGACCTCAGACAGTGGTGAGTTTTAGGGAACGCTTTTTGCACATCCGATACGGTATACGATGGGGCCTCCAGTACGAACTGCGCATGTGCTGGACTCGCACATGCGCAGTTCGTACCGGAGGCCCCATCGTACCGTATGGGACGTGCAAAAACGGTTCCCCAAAACTCTCTAGTGTCATCAGGCACTCTTCTGTGCAACGTATGAGCAGTGTGGTCTTAGCTTTCGTCTTGGTTTTTGAGCGCTGTTGAATTTTTGTAATGGTCAACTGGCCAAATTTCGATCTTTTGCAATTACTGCCATGGCGCTCACTTGTTTCCTGTCGGACATTAATTCGATGACGACTGGATATCCAGATATACTGCGAAACTTTGATCCCTTTCATTTCGATTCCCCTCCCTCGGTTACTGGGTTACCTAGACGGTATAATTTTCATATAAATTGCGACAGAGATAGGCGACCAGTCGACAAGCGGAAAGGCATGCAATACCGGATGTCCGCGAGTTCGCTCGACGACATGCATGCCCTTTCCCGCTTCCTAAGTTTCTCCGAAGTAAATAGCAAGTAAGAAGGACATTATGTTTTTTTTTCTTTTTGTCTGATAAACTTCCTCGATCAAATTCACACCCCGATCTGTTCCTGCGGAAGTTTGTCAGGCAGGTAGCATGCCGTGCAAACATTGAACATCTACATATGTATATGCTTTTATCTTACAAATTAATTTCTTTAATCGCTGACAATTTTTTTCTTTATAAATGGGCGGTTTCCGTTGCGCGGAAATGCTTCTTATTTGAAAGTTTGTACATATTTAGTTCTAAAGAAATGAACTTCCAAAAGAGCCGGGGGAACGAAGGCGGGGTTTTGACGATTATCTCCTTTACCGCCTCTGATTCGCGCTTGATGCCCTTGACGACAGGCTACCAATACTCGTTAGGGGTTGCGTATAATCTACTTAGACAGGCTTCTTAAAATATGGTCTCATATATATTGCTTAAAGTTTTGTAAAAAAAACAAAAAGTGACAAAAATGCTCCAGCAAACAATCTTGCTCTAAACTTCTTTTTTTTTTTTTTCGAGTAGAGATTTTGGAATACCGTTTTCAAATTATTCTGTCTTTTAGTTTTACTACGTGAACGACCGAACAACGCTGACTAAAGCCCCGAATAACTTTTACCGATATCGCCTTCGCAAGGATGTGCTTGCCGGGTAAGGAATGTGTAACGAACTTTGTTAACAACTTGGGTATGATACGCCTGCAGGCTATGTATGCCGATCAGTGTTCGACAAAATACTTGATAAAAATATTTAAGGTAAGTTACTACATACCTGGTTCATAAAGTATTTAAAGTACTATTCAAGCTACTTTCACTGTAAAGTATCTTGAGTAGAGTACAAATACTTAGAAATGTAATTCAATTACATTTGAAGATACTTCCGCATTGCATAATTTGTATCGAAGTCAGTGACAAACACAATTATACCGTTGCGCAAATTTGGTTTACCATAATGGTTTATTAACACGAAAAAGCACAAAACGGAGAAAAAAACAACAACATCGTAATGTTTTTTTCTGCAGTCCAACTATAAGGAGCGGGATACAACTAATACATGTTACAAAACATTTTGGGGAAAAAAATAAAATAAAAAGAGGTCGTTCAGCTACAGTGACCTGCCGCGCACTTTATAGACGCATCGTTTCACTACAATCCATATTCCCTCTATGGGGAGTTTACTATAAACGAACTTGGAATATGGAAATTAGTGAATGGATAACAAAGAGAGCCCACATAATAGCCAAGGCACTGGTCGCACCTTCAAGTTGTTTTCAGAAATGCAATCAACGTTGGGGGACACTTTGTTGCATTTTGAGAGGTCATCCCGCTCGAAGTTCGTTTCCTGTCCTTTTCTCTGCTCATCAACATTCGCTTACAAACAGTGTTCGTGAGAGCAATAAGTGCCAAACTGACAACAAAAATAAAAAAATAAAACACAAAAACGACGACGTTTCACCGTAGTGGGGTGAAATAAAGAAGTAAAAAAAAAGTGTATTCTTTTTGTGTCCACTTCTCATTTTCTTTTATTCGTTATTTTCTTGACACTGAAGTCTGCATTGTTGTCGTGGATCGTTTCCCCTTCTATGTTACACCTCAGTGTGGCAATCTTTACTTCCGTAAAACCACCTCTTTTGTTTGAGTATTTTCTGGGGAAACTCTAGGAAACATAAGGAGCCTTTGGGAAGGCGAAGGAAAAACATTAATTGTACGAAATATGACTCACAATCGGCGCGAAAGTGATGCTTTCACGAGCTCAATCTAAGTCACCATAACAAATCGGAGCTAGCAACAGGATTTGGTTGCTCGAATGTTCACGTTTGCTCGTGCCACGCCCACGCCCCTTCATACCGAAAAACTCGGAAAATGGCGAAATGTCAAAAATGTATTTAAGATAATGAGTACAAGATACCCGGAAATGTAACTGAAATACAGTATCAAACACTCTCGATCACAAGTATTTGCAAGATATTAAGATACTTAAAGGGGTCATGAAACGATTTTCCTACTTCTTCCTCCTTAGCTTTAATCATCAACTCAAATGCGAATTGTGAAATCACGTCGCCGTGACATTCTTCGGCACCTGTGCGATGACTCCTAGCTTCCACCGTGCTTTTATGCACACCATAGAACTTGTCATTCGCCAGTGACGATAAGTTCCATCAGGGCACTCATTGGTCACGAACGCGAATCCAAATATTCATCGACGGATTGATTGTTGACGAGCGCATACGTCCGAGTGACGCAGTTCTCGTGTCCAATGCGTGAGCTGGGCTCGACTGACGTCAGGTTGGCACCGCTGACGCGCTTTGGGAACCGCGGATGTATCATAGTGAAAAGGCGGAGAGCTTTCGAAGGAAAGAAGGTACAAAATAGTCCGCTATGTTTTCAAATGTTCGTACCGAAAAGCTGGCTTTTGACTTTCTACCCTCTTGTTTTTGGCCAACTAAACGATATGCGATTAGTAAAATACCAAATTAAAATCATTTATCCCAGCCTGAAATTCGTTTCATGGCCCCTTTAAAAAAGTATTCGAAATACAATATCTTGAGTAGAGTATTTGAGATAGGCACAAGTCTGATGCTGATCGCGTGTGAGCGCGTTGTAGATTTATATATTACTTCAGTTCAAAAGAGTAAAACACGAAGAATGAAGGCAGACAGCATCCTCCTTCACTAAAGCCGGGGTCACACTGCTTATACATCATATAAAATACAATCTGCATACAGATACGAACGCGAGTCCCCGCGAGATCCGTGCTTCGAATGCCGCATGGCGATGAGTTCAAAGAGGAAACCTGGCACGCGGCATTCGAACCCCGGATATTGCGGTGACTCGTGTTTGCACACTGTCTTTTGTATGATGTATTGCCGCGCGCGTAGTTAGCCAAGTCAGCAGCGTACCTATTTCCCACGCGGCTGACCGGGGTCCGATGCTCGGCGCTGCTCATCGTTTTCAGCTTTTGCGTTGCATGCTGGAGTGTTCCAGAGGAGTTGAGAATATTGTTGTTTATTGAGAACGAAATCTTCGATGCTTGAATGTTCTAGACTCCCGTAAGGCTAGAAAAAGAGCGCGCCATGCTGCATGGGTTCAGTCTCGCTCTTGCTCTCGAACCTGCTTCTATACGCCGACTTTGACGCCCGCGACGCTCTGTTGTTACCTTCTGTTTTTCTTTTTGGTTTGGCACAATTTCGCTACATTAAACTTTTCAGTTTCCTCAGTTATTCCTTGTGTCGTAACCTCGTCATTGGTGACATTTTGGTGGAGGTGCGGGATAACGCAGCCCACGAAGCGTACCCCTCCGAGGCCTGGCAGCGCAAGCCCAGTCCCTGGCTCAAGAAGACCGTCCGTGGAGACTACCGAGACCCGGAGAAGCCGCCGTATTCAAGTCCTAACCCTGATATTTGGTCTCCTGCCGAGCAAGACCAACCAAGCGACGAGGTCGACGTTGAGCAACAAGTCGTCACTGCCACCGGCCGTGTCCTCTGTCATTCATCTGCCGATCGCCCCACGGATAGTCACTCCGTTCCACGGGGAGATCCACAAGGACGTCGACGATTGGATTCTTCAGTTCGAGCGAGTTTCCCGACACGATGAATGGACGCCTGCCAGAGCCCTCAGAACGTCTTCGTTCCCCTGGAAGGAACGGCTCGACACTGGTACGAGAACCACGAGGCCTCGATTAGTTTGTGGGTACAGCTCAAGGAAGAGCTCCGATGCTTCTTCGCAAGCCAGCAGCGACGGGAACGTGCCGAAGAGCTTCTTCAGGCCAGGGTTGAAAGCCCAAATGAAAGTGCCGTCAGCTTTGTCGAGGACGTTCTTCAACTCAGCAACCGCGCCGATCCTCAAGCCCCAGAAGCAAAGAAGCTGAGAATCCTGATGCGCGGTGTCAAGGAGAGCATCTCCGGAGGCCTTGTGCGATGTCCACATACCACCGTCGAAAGTTTTGTGACGTCCGCGACCAACATTGAACGGGCCCTGCCAGCACGAGCGGCCCATCGACTTCCTGGCGTCGCGGCCCCCACGCCGTCCAGCTGCGTCATCAGCTCCAATACCCCGGGGATCCGCGAAATCGTATACGGGATATCCTCCGTGAAGAACTGAAGAAGCTGATACCCCGCCGAACGTCCAGCTTCGTCGCCGAGATTGTTCGAGAGGAGATCCAGTAAGCGCTCCAGCTAGACGTTCTCGCCGACGCCGCACCGGAACCACCAGCTTTGAGCTACGCCGCAGTTGCTCGTCGTCCGCAGCCCCCTGTCACCCTGCAGTACTTGGCAGCACCCCGATGAGAGGTCTATTCGCCGCAGTACGCTCCTCGTCGAGAGCAGCGTGGACCTCGGAGAACCGACGTGTGGCGCACGGCTGACGGACGCCCGGTGTGCTTCCACTGCGGGGAGGCTGACCACGTTTACCGCCGGCTCGGCCTGCGAGGATTTGCGCCAAAGGACCGTCGACCTTGCTTTGGAGAACGACCAAGGGACATCGAGGAGTACCTGCGCCGTCCCTCGTCTTCTGTCCAGGGTTCTTCCCGCGGGGATCTCGCTCACCATCCCCACGACCTCCGGCATCGCCCCTTTGTCGGTCCCGCCGAGAAAGCTCGTCCCCCTTGCCTCGCCGGGAAAACTAAGCGCGGCAACCCCTAGAGGCTGAGTTGCTAAAGACGGACAAAGAAAAGAGCTTCCAAGAACGCCGCAGAGCTCCCGCTCTAGCTACCGGCACGTTTGGAAGCGACGTTTCTGCAACGGTGTCAAACAACCTCAACGCTGTTATAAGGGACCTTTAGCAAACCGTTGCCGTGCTCCGCGTACCGCACTACCGGAACCTTTGAAGCATGCTTTTAAGCACGCGCCCCGCAGTCATGGTACCGCCCGGGCGCGCGCTTAAAAGCATGCTTCAAAGGCTCCAGTAGTGCGCTACGTAGAGCACGGCAGCTGTTTGCTAAAGGTCCCTATTGACGGCCATGACACGTCGGCACTCGTGGACACCGGAGCAGACTATTCCGTCTTGAGTGGTAGCTGTCTCGCCGCCTTCGGAAAGTGACGACGCCACGGGATTGTCCTCCAATTCGAACCGCCTCTCATAACACATCTCGTAACACCAGTCGAATGGTGTACTGCCCGCGTCGAGATTCACGGTGATACTCGTCCGGTGAAGTTCGTTGTTCTACAGAAGTGTGCGAGGGACGTTATTCTCGGAATGGACTTCCTCCGCGAGTATGTCGCTGTCGTCGACATTGGAGCAAACCAGTTGACGCGGCGAAAGCCTGTCCTACCGTCGGAGGAGCCCGACGCGACGTTAGCCACGATTCGTGTCCTCGCCGACCACGTGAACCTGCTGCAGCGTTCGTGCGGTTTTGTACCCATCATAACCGGCGCAGCCATAAGCGGCGAAGTTCTTCTGGAAGGAAGCGTTCAACTGCTTTTTGAAAGAGGAGTCGGTGTCGCCCGAGGCATAACGGTTCTTCAAGGAGGGCGTACAACTGTTGTCGTGATGAACTTTCGAGAGGAGTCGCAGCATCTAATGAAAGGTACCACCATGGGCCACGTCGAAGAGCTTCAAGTGGTAGCCGAGGTCACCGCCATTATCGAGGAAACTTTGCCGCCACAGCACACAAGCACACCACCTTCGGAGCTCGACATTGACCTAATGCTGCCCACGACAAAACGTCGACGGCTAGTTGAACTTCTGAGCGGGTATATAGTGAGTGTTTCAGCACGTCGTCAAGGGTACTATACAAACGAGGGTGGCAAAGCACCGCATCGTTACTGACGTCGACGCGATCCCTATCCGCCAATCGCCGTACCGAGTCTTCGTAAAAGAGAGGGAGGAGATTGAAGAACAAGTCCTGGAGATGCTCGATGACGACATCATATAACCTTCAAATAGTCCGTGGGCTTCTCCAGTGTTGCTAGTAAAGAAGAAGGATGGAACGCTAAGATTCTGCGTGGACTATCGTTGACTAAATGCTGTAACGAAGATGCTTATTCGCTCCCCCGCATCGACGATACTCTGGACCGTCTGCGCCACGCGCGGTATTTTTCGTCGATGGACTTAGAAAGTCTACCGGCAGATCGAAGTCGACCAACAGGACCGCGAGGAAACTGCCTTCATCACACCTGACGGGCTGTACGAGCTTAAGGTGATGTCCTTCGAGCTATGCACGGCGCCAGCGACCTGGCCGGTCTGAAATGGCAAAGCGGCCTCGTTTACCTCGACGACGTGGTGGTGTTCGCCAGAAACTTCGACGCGCACTAAAGACGGCTTCGAGCCGTGCTCCAAGCCAATGAGACCGTTGAACTCACTCTCAAGACGACGAAATGTCGATTTCCTAAAGTTTCTGGGCCGCATCGTAAGCAGCGAAGGTGTTCGTCCTGACCCCGAGAAGACACGCACAGTATAGCCGCATTTTCACCGCAGTCTGACAAGAAAGCCGTAAGAGGATTTCTCGGACTTTGTGCCTATTATAGGCGGTTTGTTAAAGATTTTTCTAAGCTGTCCGCGCCACTAACACACCTCACGAAGGACGCCGCAAAGTTCGAGTGGACAGAGACATATGTATCTCCAACCAAACTCTGTAATGACGCAGATCTGGAAACCCTACAGGAAAGGAGGAGAATAAACCGCCTTAAATTTCTTTACCTTATCGAAAATGACGAGCTTGGAAAAGAGAAAGATAAATATATAACTTCTTTTTGCCCCAGGTCTATCCATATATCCACATAGCAAAACAGTAACGCCATATAAATATAAAAATAATACATTTAATTTCTCCTTCTCTCCTCGTACAATAATCGATTGGAACAGCCTACCACCTGACGTTGTAAATGCTACCACATATTCATATTTTTGTTTTTTGTTGTCGCAGCAAGTGCACCTTGAATGAAAGCGTTTCGATGTACCACTCCTGTTACGATCTCGCAAGAGATTGACAGTATCCATAAAGAAGAAAGAAAACAACACCGGACCTTCGACGAGCTGAAACGAAGGCTCCAGACGCCTCAATTCTCGGCCACTTCGAACAATTTGCGGAGACCGAAATTCACACGGACGCGAGTAAAACAGGACTAGGCGCGGGGCCCGTCCAACTGCAGGAGGGCGCAGAACGACTAGCCGCCTACGCCAGTGGGTCGCTCTCCAAGGCGGAGAGCAATGACTCGAACTACCGAGAAGAGTTGAGAATCTTGTTGTTTATTTGGGAACGGAACCTTCGATGCGTGAATGCTCTAGACAGATAGTTCTAGACTCCCGTAAAGCTAGAAAAGAGACCCCGCCGCGCTACATGGGTTCAGTCTCGCTCTTGCGCTCGAACCTGCTGTCGCGCCGACTTCGACGCCCGCGACGCCTTGTTGTTATCTTCTGTTCGCTTCTTTTGCTTTGGCACAAGTTCGCTACATGAAAAGTTTTAGTTTTCCCGGTTATTTTCTGTGTTGTCACCTCGTCATTCGTGACAGTATGAGCAGTGTGACGCCGGCTTAAAGCTGCGGTGACATTGCTAGTACATCATACAAAAGACAGTCTGCCGACACTGTCTAAGGCCTTCCCTGTGTGACGGACACATTGCTCACACAAAAACTGTCCGCAGACGTGTTCGAAGCATTCATATGCATGAAGCAAACATGATTGAACATGCGTAGTTTCTAAATGACAGAGTGCAGTCGCCGGTCTTCGTCCTTTTGTGTTCTTTTGAGTCGAAGAAGCAGTGTTTTTTGAAGGCTTGTCTAGTCAGGCTAGGCCACTGGGGTGGTACTATATACTCCGTAGGAAACCCAAATGGAAGCGTGCGACGCGAGAGTGGCGGTTCACGGTGCAGCTTCTATAGCAGAGGCATTTCGCATAGACATCCTGTGTAGCAGCCGACTATAGTTTCAAACCCATATCGGCGTACCTTAGCACGGTGCTATACAAAACGTTCAAGGGCACAATCGGCGCTATTTTTTTTTTACGCAAGATTTGAAATTTGAGAACACATATCCCCTTCATGCGCGGGCGAAAATAGCCGCGATCATCTCAATCCCAGTACGTATACTCGATCCGGCACCGAGCGCAGATCAGCCTGGTAATAAGAGATGCAGAAAATACTTCGCACGTAAATGTTACTAATTACTGGCACTGGTGAATGTCGTCTCGTAGTAATTTCCGGACCGACGAACAGAGAATCGCTTTGTATGTTCCACACATTCGTGTGGAGATAGGCGGAGCATTGCTGTCAGTAATGAAGATGCGAGTGTACGGGGCTATACTAGAGTTGACGCTTGAGCAAGCTGTGGAGGAGGTTCCTTATTCTATAAAGCTACCAAGTGATCTAGATAGCTTAGAGCAAATATGGCTTAAATGGCTTGACCAGATTTCTTCGAACTAGACTCCTAAAAAGTTGTAGTTGTCCACTTGCTCAATTATCGAGTTTTGAAATTTTATAGCAATGCTATAGTCATTTGCCTTATTTTTTCGGTATGAAGATGACATACTTTGTTTTGCTGATGTTTAATTCTAGTTGTGGCCGCCATGATAATTGTTCGAGTCAAGTGTTCGCCCCATGTTCTCGTTTTTATTAGTGTTTATATGCCTAAAAACAAATTAGTATCGTAAGTATACGTTATAATATCTGGAGTTCTTGGTTAAGAGTAATTAAGTATAAAAAAAGCAATTGCCCGTGAATTATCCGTTGGGGACCACCGTAATTTATCTGGGTCAACCGAAATTTGAAGCCGATTTTGATACCCTTGTATTTCAGTCGCTTTGATAAGTAGCTATGAAATAATTTGACTTTTATTCAGTAAAATGACAGTTTTTCTTTTCTTTTTCAATAAGAACATTATGTTTGATATACCTAGTCGAAAGTTTTCGAGAGAAAAAAAATTCCAATTGTGTATTGTTGTCTTTCAAATTTGTTAATCAGTCTATATTTTACGTTCTCCTGAAAACCGTACTCCTGCTTGTCAATTATGTTATTCTCACTGATAACAAACTAGTTGCCATTGATAACATGGTAAAAAAATTAAAACAATGGTGGAACCGATATTGGTCTATAATTATTCATATCATGCATTGACCCATCTTTTTGAACCGCATACACTCTAGTGACTTCAATTTTATTAGAAAATCTTATCGCAGATAGGGAAAGGTTGAACATATGCGTAGAGAAACTGCCTTAATTGGTTTTCAAATCATCTTGACCAGCCAAAGTATTGCTGTTTTCTTTTTTCTTTATTTGTTTTGCGATTTTGTTTCCGCAGAGGGGGCAGAGATAAAGGCACAATGCCTGACATAGCCTCTGTCCCCATCGTACAGTTCAACATAGGAGCAACAAAAGTTTCAACCAAACCAACAAAATAACCGCTGTAACGAAATAAACCACGCTAACAGAGAACGCAAATGATGGTGTCAGAAATAAACACGAAATAAAACGTGTACGAAACAGGCCAAACATTTGTTTGAAGATAGAAAGATCTGCACACTCTGTTGATGTGCAAATGATAAAATTTGCAAAAGGTCAGACGGATACTGCTATGCAAATTCATGAATACTGTTGGGCAAAAATCAAACAACTTTTTATACCAAAGAAAATGCCACATCACTCGCCACTAGCATCTTTCTGCAAAAATGCTTAAAACTACCAAACGGCTGGTCAAAGTTTATGTTTATATCTGTTCTATTAAGCATTTTAGTGATCTGAAAATGTGATAATTGTCGACCATAGTTTGCTCTTCCGTATGGTGGTTTTCGCTTCGGGTTCCGTAATAAGTTTGAATTGGAACTGTTAATGGGCGTCGAGTTGAGTCTATTTCTATGTATTCATTACAAGAGTTTGAAATAGTAAATTTGATTTGCCTTGAGAATATTATACCTGATAAAGAGTGGCTGCGTTCTTAAAATCCTTATGTCGTCTTCCTAATTTTCACATATCCGTAGTATTGCTTTTTGCAAAATGATTAGTTTATTGTAGTCTGTAGCTGTTGTTGTACTCCACACCATGATGCCGTAATTGATCCTAAAAAAATGGGGAGTAATATAATGTTACTAGACTATGAATTTTATAAATAATGCCATTAACTCGGGACAAGTCGGCTTGTAGTTTGTTGACTTGCGTATTCCAAGAAAGGTCCTCAGTGAACCAAACACCTAAAATATTTTGTCCAACCACCTACTCCAGTACCGTACCTTCAAATTTGATGTTTACAATGGTGTCATCTTGTTCCCCGTTGGCTTAAAAATGAGATACTTAGTTTTATTGGTATTGAGGCTTAAACTATTTATTTGTAACCATTTGGATAGTTTTGTAAGATATTCATTCGCTAATTTTTCTACACTGTTTTTCGTTAAACCGGAAAAAAATACATTTGTGTCATCTGCATACCTTGTCATCTCGGGGCAACCTGGTATATCCATTATGCCATTTATATACACTATAAATAGCGCCGGCCCCATAATAGAGCCCTGAGGAACACCGTAACGTATTTTCATTTTACTAGATATCGTGTCATTTACGTACACGTATTAGTACCGATTTGTAAGAGATATTTTAATTAATTTTAATGCCACTCCACGTTCTCCGTACATTTCAAGTTTTCTAAAGTAAGATATCATTGTTGTACTGTGTCGAAAGTTTTCTTTAGGTCTAAAAATAAACCTAGAGTGACACGTTTTCCTCAATATTCTCAACTATTTTATCTTTTATTTTAATCAGGGCTGATTCGGCAGACTTGTTTATCTGGAATTCCATACTGAAAATTGAAAAATAATTTGAAATTTTTGAAAGAAATGTTTTTTGTTGTTCTTTATTGATAGCGCGCTTAAAAATCTTTGAGAACACAGAGAGAATACATATCGGCCTATAATTATTAACTTCAATTTTTCCTCCGCCCTTATACACAGGGGTTAATATCTGAACAACTCCATCCGGCATGCCTTTTGCCGAAGTGTAGTCGGATCATATTTCGTCCGGGCGCTCCGGAGGGTCTTCAAATAACCGTTACAATCACGTTTTAATTTGCTAACAAAAAATAATGTTCTCTGGTATCTAATAATTCTGCGGATCCGGTAGAACCGGGGCATTGGAGAAGATGAATGCAAGATGAAAGCATATGAATGCATATCTTTTTTACAGCGCAGCTCTTAGGCGCCCATTTCCGGGTTGAGCGGCGTCGCCGTCGCCGTAACCGCGCACGTTGCATTATGGGACGTTCCCATAATGACGTCACACGTGATGTCACGTGTGACGTTACGAGGGTAAAATTTTCCCGCTAAATTAGGCGGGAAATTTTCCCACTCATGGGAGGGGAGCAGGAGGAGAGTAGGGGAGGGTACGTAGGGGGAGAAGGGGCATACCCTCCCCTCCTCCTCTTCAAGAGCTGCGCTCTAATTCGGCATTACAAAGGATTGTAAACGCCTTTCATTTTTCGAGAAACCCTAACCCTTAACACATTCTGCGTAAAAAGAAGGACCAACGGAGAGTAGAAAATAAGCGGATGACAGGGGAGCTCTTGGCCGGGGGACTCGTTCCAGCGTGACAACCAAGGGCGATATATTTTCGCAAACACCGGCTACATCGCAATTAAGATTAGAAACGGTCACCCGAAAATAGTTCGCACAAAGCGACGTAATACCTTTTTATCGAGCGCCTAGCTCACTCGCTCTTGGAGAAGGGTCGAAGCGCGGGAACTGGGAATAAATAGCACGAGCGGGCGCTGCGTATACCTGCAGCGATCCAGTCGTCGATTTGAACGAGGAGCACACATCGAGGACAATGGACGCCCGGGAGAAGCGGAGCGGTTCTCTAACGACCGGCTATCTATTTGAGGAAAGGATGATGGGGATCGAAACCCTTAGAACCGAATAAATGCCCGTCTCGGGTTGGAGCCAGGCATCGGGCCTCTTCCTCCTCCTCGCGCGCCCAAGAAAATCTCCAGGTCGAAGAAAATGTCCTTATCTTCGTCCGGCACGGCGGCTTACGTTTGGGGTAAGCACTCTATTGCCCGATGGAGCGTCGGTCGGGGCTCTCTGCACTTTGCGTCTAAATACCGTACAACCACGATAAGAACAAACGTCACCTGTGGACTCTGCCTTTAATGACAAAAATTTTATTTATTTTTTTAGTTTTTTGTTTTTTGGGGGTGGGGGGGGGGGCTGCGTTTATTTTTGTAATGTTACCGTTTTCTTGGGTGAACATCATCATCATCATACGTCTGACTCAAATTTATATATGATACATTTATTACAAAAAAACGTGATACGAATAATAGCAGATGTTTCTTACATTCATCACACCGAATCATTGTTTCAATTATATAAGACCCTTAACATACAGCAAATTTACAACTACCGTTTAACAATAGCTTACAGAAATGCGACATACGGCCGTTCCAGTACAATTCTTCAACTATCTGAATTAAAAGAAACAGAGAATTATTACCCGTCTATAGACATCACCAACCTTGGAAAATTCCGAAATGCAGGACAAATTATGGAAAACAAACAATACGTTATGCTTTACCTTTTTTGTTGAATGAATATTGTGATCAAAATATAGATGTAGTGAAAATGTCAAACAGCAGCATACTCAATTTGTATTTTAATACTTAAGAATGTATTCCTTATGTGCGCACAATATTTGCATTGTTTATTTCTGAACGCATTTTATTTGTTTTTGTGCTCCGTCATAGCTGCTGAGAGGGGGTCCGAAGCTCGTCAAGCTGCATTTCTGCAGCTTTTTCTCCGGCCTCCCATTCACCACATGTATCTGTGGTGAGAATAAAGTTTGTATTGTATTGTATTGTATCCGTGTAGATGTTTTTTTGTTATTCTCGTTTCGTGAATACGATCGATTGTCTTATGCGGACGAGCGAAAAAATCAATCCGATCTTTTGGTAAAGATATGTGCGTAAATTCGAGGGAAGAATACAAACAAAATAAATTGCGTTTGCTGTCAAATTGTTCATTGTGACCTTCAAAAGAAAAAAATAAATTTAAGTAATTACCTCTTCGTAGCACCGACCCACACACAAGTGTAACACACGTGTGATACCACCGCCAGTTTAGCATAAACAATTAAATATAACAAAACTATTTTTTTTTCGTTAGGGCCAGCCGAGGGAACAAATACTCCCGGTCAGAGTGTCGAACCGAAATTTTTATCGGTTCGGTTCCGGTTCGGGTTCACGGCTTTCGGTTCAGCTCCGGTTCAGTTCCGGGCAGCAAAAAATAACGGTTCGAACCGGTTCGAACCGGTTTGAACCGCTAAACTGAAAATATATTTTCCGCGTTCCCTTGGCAATAGGCACTATTTCAAGAGTGAAACAAGTAACTATGTAGCTTTTTATCTTTCGTAGAATCCACCTTTATTTTCAGGTACCAAAAATAACTTGCATTTTTTAACTTTGATGAAACATTAAATGAAAAGCTAGATTAATATATATGACTCAATATCTATTTTTTTACCTTAGTTGCATATATTTTACCTGAATCTAAAGGTTATCAGTCAGGTGGGTCGCCTAAAATACGCGTGATTCGTACAACTTTGCGTCGCAGTTTCCAAAGTCGAATCCTGAGTTGTCTTACACTTAGAAATTAATTACAGGGCATCAAATCATAAAATGGGCGCGCCATATTTATCCTGAAATCTATAGTTTATAAAATATGTTTCACAATATATATGATGACGACGCAACCGAGCTAAAAGCAAAAATATTTTCAAAATCTCCGGAACGTTTTAGCACAAACCCTTTCAGTCTACCTTTTATAGAAAGACCGAGCGGCAAGCACAATGCTTGCTTTCCTGATCAATATTGTTTACACTTAGCACCGTGATGCAGGCGAAAAATCATGCAGAAAAGAGTGACCTTCGTATTCGGATCGGATCTGGCCTAAAATAGCACGTACCGAAGTAAGCATATCGACATAGCTTTGCGTTTCAGGTTTGTTCTTGACAAGATGCCGGTCAATTCAATTTGCAAATAAGCATCACCTTTGCTATTTCTTTTTGTTAAATAAAACAAAGTAGTATTTCATAGTCTACTCGACATTACAGCTACTCAATTGGTCACTTTCTGACGGTCTGCGTGCGCAATCATCACAGGTCCACCAAGCGCCTCTGTGCACTTTGTTTTCATATAGCCAGCAGACACATAAAATTGTTGTTTATCAAATAAAAGAAGCATCTGACGTCTATATGTTTAAGAAGTTGAATATGCGTCAGGAACACAATTTATTTAAATGAGCGTAAAGGGCCCATGAAACGATTTTTGGGCTGGAATAATTGAATTAATGTTGGAATTTTACTAATAACACATCGTTTTGTTGGCCAAGAGAAAGAAGGTAGAAATTCAAAAGACTAATTTTTAGTACAAAAATTCGAAAACGCAGCGGACTATTTCGTACCTTCTCCCCTTCGAAAGCTCTCTGCCTTTTCACTGTGATACATCCGCGGTACCAGACTTGGACGTAGTTCAACTACTCTACTCAAACTACTGTAGTTTAACTACTTTTCCGAGTAACTTGGTAACTTTCAATTACAACTTTATTTGGGTAATTAGTAGTTTAACTTAACTACATTTTTTAGGTAACTTCTACTCAAATTACTAACTACTTTTGAAATCTAGTGCTAATTTTGCTCACCACAAAAGTTTGAGCGCAGAAATAAATAAGACACCGGCAGATGAAGTGACATTTCCGAGCAAGGGGCCCCCTCACATTCCGTTCCCACAAGCGTCCTTGGGCCAAGGTGGCGACGAGCAGCCAAAACAGAACACCGGCGCGCACGAACGCAGGAACTTGACAAGCCTTGGTCGGGTATTGACCTAATCCGGTAATGCACGCCGGCGCCGCGCCTCCAGCTGCAACCGTGAAAGACGGGGACACTCCGAGGGTTGTTGTTGTTGTCATGTCTGCCTTTAGTGAGTTCTGACTCACGCGGTTTGGGGGTTCCACGGGTAGGCGCCACTGGAATGACCTCGCAGCTGGGCACCTGTTCCCATGGTCGCCTCGTCGTCAGCGCATACTCCCTTGCAAAGCCGGACTTTCCCGCCCACAAACGCAGACACGGATAATCCGTTCATGGGAGCAACTTCCCGCTTCAAGCTACAGCTGTACGAGCGACGATGCTTGTTCACGTAATCCTTCGCGTCCCTTCGATACCGTAGAGGCCGGCAAAGATTGCGAGTCACCCTTGAGAAATCCTTTTGTTGGGCCCGGCGTCAGCGGCGAAGTATACTTCGTTCCATCTTTTGTTAAACCAAAAAATATTTTTCTTCAGTAGCGTAGCACTAGCACCGCAACGACACGCGCCGTCGTCCGGATGATCTCATCGTCGTGGCGCGAGACTGAACCCTTGACGGTCAGGTGCACTCGCTCAGCGTATTCTCCGAACGTCGTGGGAGTAAAGAGGGGCCAATCATGACAATCTAATCTCAACTTGCCAAAAAAAAAAGCTTTTTTTTTTTTATAAAGGCTTTTTAGCCTAGGCAAACCTCACATGTTTCAAAATGGTGAGTTGGGCGAGTTGGTTCATTATGGGAAACTCAAGGGCCGAAAAACTAGGACAAGTAAGGTACTAGGACAAGTAAAAAAACTAGGACAGCGCCTTGTGTCGTCGTTTCCTTACTTGTCCTAGTTTTTCGGCGCTTGATTTTCTCACATGTTTCGTCATGGACACCGAAGATGCGGACACTCGCTCGCCCGACCCTGCACAGCTTGTTTCTTAAATTCAACGCTGCCGTTCCATCCAGCGCGTCGGCGGAACGTCTTATTAGCTTGGCTGGGAACGTCTTTGGGAGGAAAAGGGAAAACTCTCCGATAAGGACTTTGAAAGTCAATTGCTTCTGCGAGTGATTAAACTATTTTGGTGAAAACGCAAGCCATAAAATGACGGCATTTATTTTAGGCTCGCGGGGTTTTCACGGATCAAAACTGCTGTTCATTTTGCTACCACAAAAATACAAAAAGTAATTTCGAAAGTAACTTCAAAGTAACTCGCTACTTTTTACAGTAGTTAGTAGTTTACTCAATTACAATTACGAATGCGTAATTTCTACTCTACTCCAATTACTCTTGGCGTCAATACTCAGTAACTTAACTTAACTACCTTTTTTGAGTAATTTGTACATGTCTGCGCGGTACCCAAAGCGCGTCACCCGGCCCAAACGCACGTCACACAACACCGGGACCTCATCTATTCCCTTCACCCCTAAGCTGACGGTGCGGTGGAAGCTATGCGCTTGCCGGACCAATCAGCCACCTCCCTTTCATCATCTGACGTCATTCTCTATGCTCGAGGGAGTGTGATCACGTGGCAAAGTGTGGCTTGCTCAAGGAGCACGTAGCTTCCACAGCACTGTCAGCTTAGGTTTGAACGGGGTTGGGAGAGCAACTTTTGTCTGAGTTTTGAGCGACGGGCTAATCTGCTAGGGGAGAATGGGAGTGTCCGGGTACACAAACGAGAGTCCGAGCACGAGGGGAATCCCTCCATTCCGTCTTCTTTAAAGGGGCCCTGCAATCATAATTAAGCGTCTACATTTTTGCGGTTTCCACGTCTCTTGGGGTTCGGGCAAGCCAGCGGGCACGGAGAGAGTAACTAAATATCAGTGCGTTATATTTTAACCGGACGACGCGGAAACCTCCTCCACCGACGGGGGCGACCCGCGGTACCGAAAGCGCGCGTAATGTGACGTCTTAGGTCCGGGGCTTACTACTGGTCAGAGCCGCTAAAAGCTTCTTTTTAGTCGAAATACAAAATATAAGTGGCGCGAACCGCTTCAATTATTTATAAAAGTAGTTTTTGTTCAGTATTTTAGATCAGAAAAGAAACAAATGCAGTTTATAAAGTACGAAAACAAGAAATGATCCGTCGACATACCCGCCACCAAGCGGTGGAAAAGGCGGCGCATACTAGAAAGGAGTAGTGGGATCAGGCGCCGAAACGGAAAGGTCCCGGATGTATGCGGCGGCGCTGCGGTCGTAGGGACCGAAGGACCCGACCGGCTCTGAGCGTTCCCAAGGCCTTCGGTGAGCAGCTTTATCTGGCGGTTTGGCCGTTTCGCGGTATGGCAGCGCGAAGTGGCTCCCATTCTGAACTGATCTTTACCCCGTGTTTGCTGTCGTTTGTGGCCAATGAAGTGTCATGCCGAATTTGTGTTTAATCGCGCAGCAAATGCAATGAGAGCCGCTCTAGCTGCCCGCTACATACAGCCTATCCAGAACACGCTTTAGTGGCGCCCTCTCGCGCCGTCGACACGGAGTACGGCAGCCGTGAGCGCTCGCTCAGCTCACTACCCCTTGTCTAGTTCACGGCCACTCAAGCAACCAAGGACGTCATGAAGGAGGTTATTTTTTGCTTGTTTTTGTAATTTTAATTTGCTTATAACTTTTAAAATAAATCGAAATTCGAGAAAAGAAAAGTATCATTAAGTTACTACGTTCAGTGCGCTCAGGTTTGGTGCAAATTAAAAATTAGTAAAAAAGTCATTGGTACAATTCGCGATTTGTGAGTTGGGGAAAAAAGCTAAGAAGGAAAAAGTTGAAAAATCGTTTCGTGACCCCTTTAAAAATAAAAAAAAATAAATGTTTAAGTTTCTCCCAAATCATTTATACACGTGCCTCTGAGGATAAAGCCGGAAAAGATTTGCAGAGCATATTTAAGACAATTTGGGGGCGCATTTACTTATGATGTATATTTTTAGGTTGATCGGCCCGTTATTTATGTTGTCAAGTCTGCAAACAGTAATAAAATGTTTGTTATTATCATCAATGAATATGACTGTATGAAGTACAATTTGATCACTACATATAAATACAGCTGCTAACTTTTACTCTCAAACACTCATTTTGCGATAAAAAATTACCGTGAACCGTTTTGAACCGGTTACCGTTATATTGTTTTCCGGTTCAGTTCCGGTTCAGTTCCAAGATGGCGGCGAAGATTTCGGTTCGGTTCAGTTCCGGTTCGGCTAAAAATAACGGTTCTGTTCCGGTTTTCGGTTCGGTTCGGTTCCGGTTCGACACCCTGCTCCCGGTAATCAACGTTGTGGCTTTCCTATCGCAGCCGGGGTGTTTCGGGTGTGAATCCGCGCAGTCCACTTTTACTTGAGCTTCCCGCACCGAATGAATCCTCGAAACGGATTCATTCGGTGCAGCACTCAGGGAAATGATTGACACAGGTGTACAGGGGCTAAGCTCGGCACGGAGAGATCAACGCGAGTTCTCCGCTTAACTCGCCGCCCGCCGCGATTGGTCGGGGCCGTGCGTGACCACGCGCACCGTCACACCCTAGGTCGTGACGTCACAACGAAGAGTTTGAGGCGGTCGGAAAGAGACCTTTTCCAAACTCGCGGCGAAATGCCGTGACGTCATTGTGAGGTGGCAAAAGCCGCCGAGGATGGGAAGAGCTTGCCGGCTCCAACCTACGTGAGTTAGGCGCGAGATAAGGGAGAATCGTCCAATATGGCTGCGTTTTTGTTCCTGTTTCGCCGTCGACGTCGGTATTTAAGCCATGGCAACGCGCTTGACATTCACGATGTTGATTTTTTAACAACACTATCGCCTCTTGAAAGACGTGGTAGGGTGGCTGTGCGATGAACTGCATGGCGACCCGGGCCTGGGACGATCGAGCCGTGCACGGGCCGTCGTCCTCGTTGTGAATCCTGCAAACAAATGTGTTTTTACGGCAATCTGCAGCCAGGAACACAATTTATCATTACCTACAGCCTTTTATGATTATTGTGATTGTTTGCTGCGCTGCGTATATGCAAGAAAAACACACTTGATAAAATTTAAAGTAAAACAGAGGATAAGAAAAGCAGATTGTTGTGTGTATGTTTGTACAGCCGGAAGTTAGCCTGCCTCTGTGGGCATCCGTTGTCTCAGCTGTAGAAAAAAAAAGATTGGGTTGTGTGTATGTTTATACAGCCTAGAACTTGGTCTGCCTCCAAGGGCGACGAGTCTCCCAGCTGTAGATGAGCAATTTAGCCAGTGCAGTACAACCGCTAGCCTGGGGTCTTTAACGTGCACCACGCAGTAGTGCTACACAACCACACGCCGGTACGATGCTCATCCAGATCGAAACGGGCAGGGCCCAGGATCCCTGGGTTCTGCAGCGCGAGCTTTCGCTCCACGTGCTCCGAGCTCCTGTGCGCTAGCTCACCCTGCCAGCGATCCCCTATAAAGGATAAAAGAAAAACAACATACATAAAGGGCGCAGACTAACTACTGGGTAATTTCTTTCTCATATTTCTCCCCCCCCCCCCTTACCGTATTTTGAAAAAATTATTGTGGCTGTGTGGCGTGGGGGGGGGGGGGGAGAAAGATGAGAAAGATATGACGCAGTATTTAGTCTGCGCCATTCATGTACGTTCTTTTCCTTCTATACTCTGTTTTAGTTTAAATTTTATCAAGTGCGTATTTCTTGCAGCTACGCAGCTCAGCAAACCATCACAATGCCTAACCGACTAGCCCATATCCAAGCTTTATTTTTATAAATAGCATCCATGCTGTTACCAATTTTTTATTTGTCATTTACGATTTAGATCAATTTAAACCCTTCACTCTGGAGCCTAGGGGCAAACCGGAGCCACGCTGGGGAGCTCGCCGCCCGGGGGGGGGGGGGGAGGGTCGGAATTGTAAGAGGAGGTGTGGGAAACTCGGCGGGGCGGTGTCAAAAGAAGCTCCTCTCCCTGCGTTACGTCGCATTGGACAAATTCTCGCCGAAGTCGAGCTTAGCCCCTGTACGCTAGTCGAAAAGCCCAGGGGCTTCTCCAGTGGTTCTCGCTTCAAAGAGAGATGGCACAGCCAGACTTCGCGTTGACTACAGGCGCCTAAACGAAGTGTCAGTCAGAGGCAGTTACCCGTTCCCTAGCCTTTCCTCGGTGATGTACGCCCTTGGAAACGCGACTGTTTTCAGAACACTCATGTTTGTCCTGTCCGTCCTCTTTGTCTGACTCTTTCGTGTATTTTTGAGTCTCGACTGCAGCCGTGGATTTCTCGAAATCAAAGTTCATGCGGCTGACGTGCAGAAGACTGCATTAATTTGGTACAGGGGTTGTTTGAATCCACTCGCCTCCCTTTGGTCTGTCCAGCTCTCCCGCTAGCTTTCAGTACATAATGGACATCGTCCTCTGCGACGCGAAGTACGAGTTTGCGATGGCATACATGAATGACGTAGTTGTGTTTTCACAAGCATTCGAGGAAAATCTCGTGCACCTTCGCATCATACTTGAACGAATACGTCAAGCCAGCCTTACGATTCATCCAGGTAACGCTCAGTTTGCCTCGCCTATTATGAACCTTCTTGGCTTTGTTGTCGATAGAGGCACGCTGCGCCCGAACGAGAATAGTTTACGCGCTGTAACTCTTACGACGTCAAAAGCCTCCAGAGATATCTGGGGATGATTGTTTTCTACGGAAATTTCATTCCGCAATGCGCCGAGATAGCAAGGAGTTTTCGTAGACCGCGTTTCCCTCTCCGCTAAGCCCTCTGCAACGAAGAAGCCGCTACTGCGCCCGCGCGCCGATGGCCTTGACTGTAGAGTTCCGGGTATCGTAGCGGGTTGCGGAGAGCGTTGTGGGACGTTGAAAACGATCTACGAAGACTCCCTATTCACACGCTCACCGGAGCGGAGTGTAACTACTCAACGACCGAAAAAGAGTGTCTTGCGATTATTTTCGCGCTTAAGTTTGACAGGTACCTTGACGGCGCTTCTTTTTTGCATTCAAACGGACCACATGACTCTCTCGTGGCTCAAAGGGCTTCAAAACCCCGCAAGACGTCTTGTTCGATGGGCTTTAACGCTGCAGCGTTTCAAGTGCATAATTGAATACAAGCATGGCGTCACTAACCACGTCGCGGATGCGTTGTCTCGTGCTCCACTTCTCGGACAGACAATGCTTTGGATTCAGACTTGGCAGCGCTGGATAACGGGACGTCCATCACACCGGGTTCACGATGGGGAACACTGTTCAGCAGAGAAGAGCTTCGGGCGGCCTGACATGCAGACGGACTCTGCCAGCGCGTCACACAACGGCGGACGAGGGAAAGTCCAACCGACAATGAAGACGCCGGGGAGTTTGGCTCATACCTGCTGAGAAACGACGGCATCTTTCTGCGATACCTCCACCAGGCCTCGGATGAGGCCCACAGCTCGACCGTTTTCGGACCGTTATACCTCGGAAACTACGTAAGTCCTTTACATGCATGGCTCCTCCCTTGCAGGTCACATCAGTGGGAGAAAGACTTATGAAAACTTGTCCCTAATTGCAACGTGGCCAGGCCATGAGACATGAAGTAATGAGGCACAGACGCAGCTGTCTTCATGCCAAAAAGCGAAGCCGCGGGTGGACAACCACCAAGTCTATTGCATTCCGTCGAAAGTAGGTACTCCTGGGAGCACGTTGCTTGTGACATTGTTGGACCTTTTCCTCGGGCGCCACGTTGGGCGCCAAATGTGGCTTCCCTCTCGCAGCCGGGGTGGTTCGGGTGTCCGTCCGTGTAGTCCAGTTTGAAAGAAGAGGACTCGGAACAATCAGGAATTTCTTACTCCTTTACTTGAGCTTCCCGCAGCGAACGAATCCCCGAAATGCGTCGCCGCCCCTATCAGCCGGGCGTGCCATTCCCCCATGTTTTGCGCTGCAGGCGACAGCGGCTTCCGGGCGCTCTGGTGGTGGTTTGGCTGCCACAACGTATAGACCGCTTTATCATGGGAAGCGCCATTTTGAATACTGTAGCGCCATCTAGCGAGCGTCAGGTTCCGCGGCCATGCTGAGTGGTTAGAAACGTTGGCGAAAGCGCTCTTCGGGGCGCCGCTTCCGCGTTGGGTGCGCTGGTTAGGTGCTGGTTGGGTGCTCCAAAGTGTAGTGTATGTGTATCCGACTTAGGGCGCGTCTTCTGCTCTTGTGTGCCGCGAATGGCGTTTTTCAACTCATTTGGGAACGTTTCTTTGCCCGCATTGTGGAAACCGCTAGTGCGGCAATGCCGAGAAAAGCGGCACTGAACTCACCACCGATGGAAATCAGAGGTGAGTACTCAAAATATTGTATCAGTTTACAGCGATTGAATTTTATATTGTTTTAGATGCAGTACAAAAAATAATATTTTTGGCGTTTCGTGTCGTCCACAACAATGAAGTATAATGTGAACAAGGACGCGCGAAACAAGAGCGTTGCAGAAAACGATCCAAGGCAGCTGCCTCCGGCTTGCAGTTTTAATTGAGGATCCCTTGTCGACGAGTGTGTCCTTTGTCTAGAACTGAAAACGGTGAAGTCGATATGGGCCCATTGCCGGAGCAAGTCGATCAATGATCAAACGATTCAGCAGTAGAAATTGAAGTTTTTTTACAGCTATGTTATGTACTAATTAGCAAAGGAAGAAGAACGAAGTCGCTTTGTGACGGTCAGCGAAAGTTTACGGCTCTCTGCTATCGCGCAGAAGATCGCGATTAAGGAAAACCAATAGAACTAACTTTTCGACAATTTCCAGCCACACCCGGCGGCGGAAATGAGCGTTCAGATATGAGCGTTGTAGATGATAAAATCGTGTTAGTGTGACCACTGCAAGATATCAGCATTAAGATAAATTAAGTTAGGAAAAGTTACAAGCTGAAACGGCGGTTTTTACGAGAACACTTGCACCCACCTTGCGAACGCAGGTCATATTCATCGACGGTACAGCGGTTAAGTTCGGTGCGCGCTCTACTCACGAAATGTTCCGAGCACACTTGAGAGGATGACGTCGGAGAAAAGTATTTTCTGTTTACGAACGTAACCCATTGCCGCCGGAGGTCTTGGTTATTTGGAAAGCGATGGAGTTTGAAGACATTGCAGCCGCAGTTCCCTTGTAGGATCCCGTGCGCGATACAAGTGTCCTCCGATAGTACTCTGCGCTTTCGGTTGTTATTCGTGCAACCTATTACCGAACAATGGTGTCCCGACGACCAGGGGATTTTAGCCATTGAATGCGCTAGCCCTAATTAAATCTGGAAGTAAAGAAAATCGAGGAAACCGCGAAGAAAACGAGCGAACTCGAGACAACACACGCGTCCAAGGCGTTCATCCGGGTCTTCCGCTCATTCCTAAAGGCGCGTTCACACCAGCGGTGCGATCTAAGTCGCGCGATAGCTTTCATCGCAAAAGCGACCATCGCGGGAAAAAAGCGACGCGATTTGAGCAGTCGCTTGCTGACCCGAATTTTTGGCGATGCGATCTAGTCGCGGAGCGGCTGAGCCAATCAGCGTCGTTCGGAGCGAGAGTTTTCGAGAAGCGACTCGCCAACGGAATGCGTTGGACTCGCTCATTGCGCACGCCAATGTGACCGTCTATCTATTTTCTTTTTTCGATGCAATCTAGTTGCATCGCTTGGACTGCTTGCATCGCCGGTGTTAATGCGCCTTAAAGGGGCACTGAAGTCGATTTGAGGTCGTCCTTTTATGGTGACAACTCAATCTAGACGCTCTAAGCATCCCAACAAACCCGAAATCACAATTGTGCGTAGCTTATGTCTCGTTAAAAGCGTGTTCAAAGATCGTGACACGCCCTATTTGCGAAGAATTTTCTTCCGAGTGAAGTGGTCGACGAAGGGCGCTTGTCGGCGAGTTGCAAGCGATGGATTCGCCCGCGGAGAAAAAGAGGAGTCTTATCCGGACGTGTACGTATTAGACTCTCTAGAAACAGGTTATAATAAAATCATTCGAAAATCTGCGCGTATTGTAGGGCTTTCTTTTGTCCACAAAATGTAGTCCGCGAGAAAAAAGAAACCACATGTTTTTTATTGCCCTGAGATTAATAAGCGGTTTTGTAATATAGGACTTGGTATATGTGGAGACTAACACATTTTAAACAATATAAGATCAAAAACTACCGTTTTCAAAAATGACTTCAGTGCCCTTTAACACACCAGTAAGGAGCAAAGCGCCGGTAGCCCTTTCTCCCTTTTTCTCTTGCCCTCTTTCAGTAAAATGGTCTATAGACTAACACGCTGTTTACAAATAAGTCCGCGTTTGCCTAAGCCAGGGGCGGTTTGCCGGTGATGCGGGTATCTCTCCAGCGGCTAAAATCCTCCGCAAGAGGGATTTTCTGATCACATGACTGCCTTCATTAAAACAACTTACCTAAAAGAAAAAAGCTCAGAAATAAATCAGAAGGATAGTAATGCGGCAAAAACGTTCTGGGACACATCAGTGCACAGGGACAAAAGACCGAGGCGTACCAGCAGGCACTAACCACACAGGAAGGGACAAAGGTAGAGGGGGAAGAAGCAAGATAATACATTAGACATACAATCGAAGCAGCATTTTCGGAGTTAGAACCAGATCAGGCCGTAGGGAATGGTAGCGTCTACACAACACAAGAGGAGGATCATAGTGACGAAGAGTAAATGACTACAGGGAAATGGGAAAAAGCAGAAGGAACGGTTCCGGCTGGAACGGCGACAGGCCCAGACTGATAAAAGTTCTAGGCAAAACAAGCAAACTGAAACTAAGGCAGGTGATTGTTTAGATACTTATGAGGAGGAGGTACCCAGTGCCTGGAAATTGAGCAGGATGAGATTATTATATAAGGGCAAGGGAGACAAGGACAGTATCAAATCATACCGACCAATCCCAGTTACTTCAGTTATATACAGACTAGCTTTGCAAATTGTAAAAGAAGATTTTGGGTGAGCTTCAAAACGGTTTTCAGGTGGTATAGACGACTACTATGATAACTTATTCGTAATCACCCAGTGCATAGAGATAGCAATGACAAGTCAAAGGCCATTATTGGTAGCATTTTAGGACAGCAAAGCGACATATGACAATGGGAGTCAGCAAAAACTCTGGGACCAACTGAAGGGATATGGGCTAGGGGGAACCATGGTTAAATTTCTAGATCGGGTTTATACTGACAATAGGGTGGTTATAACATGGAAAGCCGAAACTACAAGACCAGCAGCAATAAAAAGAGGACTCAGACAAGGTTTCCCATTGTCTCCCCTGCTCTTTATGATATTCCTCAGTGAGATGGGAAAAAGATTAGAGCAGTGCAACCTAGGTTTTGACCTTATTTACATGGAGGAAGGACATAAAGTAAATCAAGTGTTGCCAGGGTTAATGTATGCAGACGACATTGTTGTACTCGTATCAGAAAGTCGTGAGACAATGCAGGAACTTATTAGGATTTGCAGCAAGGAAGGGGGCAGTTTAATCGTAAACGTCAGTAGGGACAAGTTGGGTGTAATAGTTTTCAAAGACGACAAGGGGGATACAGGACACAGTGATAGAACACATAGAACAGTACAAATATCTGGGAGTATGGTTAAGTGAGGGAAGAAAGTATCTAAAGAAACCATGAAGATATTGTAATAAAGAAAAGGAAACGAGCTTCAGCTTTTATGAAACACAGGGCACTCTGGAGCTATAATAGATATGAAGTCGTTAGGGGTGTATGGAAGGGAGTCATGGTGCTAGGACTGTCATTTGAGAATGCGGTATTGTGAGTGAGGTCAGAAATCCAGGCAGGTTTAGAGATACAGCAAAGGAGTGTGGGTAGGTTGGCATTTGGGGCACATGAGAAAACACCAAATGAGGAAGTACAGGGGGATAGGGTTGGGCATCTATCGAGAGTAGAGAAGCGATCAGTAAAGTAAAATTTCAACAATGACTAGCTGAAATGGAGGATACATGGTGGGCAGCTGAGGAAAGTGTACAAGTACCTATGTATGAATAGTCTAAACACTAAGTGGACAAACCGAACCCGCAAGCTGAGATTTAAATACATTCAACGAAATGGGCCCGATCAGAGAATGTCAGTAGAAAAGGCAGTAAAGGAAACTGAGAGGAAATTGTGGGAAGAGAGAATGCAGGGGAAATCTGTTTTAACAATATACATGACACAAAAACAAGAAATAAAAAAGGAACAGTGGTATGATAATTCATTGGGGAGCTGATTGCTGTTTGAAGCTAGAACGGGGGTGATAAGAACGAAAGCATATAAGTAAATTCGGAAATAGAAAAAAAATTGGGTTGTGGGGATATTTATACAGCGTGTAGTTGGTCAGCCATTTTAAAGTTGCGACGAGTCACTCGCTGTAGATGAGCAATTTAGCCAGTGCGGTACAACCGCTAGCCTGGGGTCTTTAACGTGCACCACGCAGTAGTGATACACGACCGCACGCCGGTACGATGCTCATCCAGATCGAAACGGGCAGGGGTGGGGATTCGAACCCAGGATCCCTGGGTTCTGCAGCGCGAGCTTTCGCTCCACGTGCTCCGAGCTGGGTGTGCGCTTAGCCCACTCGGCCACCGATTCTTTTTTTTTTCTTTATTGCCGGATTTTTTTACATTGTCAAATAGGCAGGCATATCGCTCAAAACATAGGAAACAGGGCAAGGCTAAACTAAACCAGTCCGAAGTGACTGGCGTTGGGGAGCTAAAATTGTTTCATGGACAAAAGTGCCTCAATGCGCGGAAGCCACTCAGGCTCGCACTTCTGTGCTCTGTTGACTTCAACTAACAAAGATACACTTTCACGAAAATATTCCCGCGCCTCCCGTACATTATTGTCAGCGTTGTGTACAGCCATTCGGGACTTCCAAATACTGTGCAGACCCAACAGCATAACCAGGTCAAAGGGAAAACCTTCCTCGTTTTTAACCGAAAGATAACGGATTCCATGCGCGTCTAGGGGAGGTCCTTCTTCAGGGTACGTTGGAGGACGTCCCAGAAGAAGACCCCATCCCAGCACTCAAGAAACACGTGCTCGACCGTCTCTGGCTTCTTGCATAAAAAACAGTGATCCCCCCACGGTACAAAAGTCCCCTCTCGTTTAGCCACGTCTTGACCGGCAGTGTACCTGAATGTAATTTAAAGAAGAAAGTCTTGGTGCCTGCAGGGACCACCATACTCTTAACGCGCTTCAAGACATCTTGCCCTGGGCCTGCACAGTATAAGGTTCTGTATAGAGGTACAGGGAACACAGTATCGCACACAGCCTTATACAATCTTTTCCGAGGAACCTCACTCAAATACTCAACTGAAAAACGAGATAACAGAAATTTACATGAGGCAACGACTTCCTTTAAATATCCATGAATACCACCCGACATCGAAGACGTGGAAACAATCAACTCAGGCAACCTGCTTGCAACTCTCACTTGACAAACGGTGCGCAAAAAGGGGTCACTTATGTCCCGAAAATACATGAACCGATTAACAACCTGGCGTAAAAACAAATGCGTCAAACTAAGCCCCCCACTGCGTACGCGCCGGAAAAGATTCGTCCTACTTGACTGCTCCCACGTGGAGCCCCAGATAAACACTGCAAATACCCGGTGCAATTTCTGCACATTTACCCGCGAACAATGCAAGACTTGTAGAACGTACCACAGTTTGCTGACAAAAAACAAATTGCAAACTGTGGCCCGTGCAAAAATAGACAGATCATACCTCCGTCTTTTTTCTACTCTTTCGCGAAGTTCCACCGCCTGCCGGCGCCAATAGGGTTCGCTGTCGCGATAATTTTCTAGAGGCACCGGAAATAGACACTATATGCGACATATGCAACCGCGAAAGGGAAACTATAGAACGTGTAATATTAAGGTGCACGGGGCTTCGTCCCACCCTCTTGGAGGGGATGACTACGGATTTGGAGGGCGCACTGGGATTTGCAGACATGGATGGACGAATGGATAGGGAAAGAATTGTGGTAACTAAGAGGAGATTGGAAGATTGGTGGAAAAGATCTAGGGAGGGGTAAAAATACAGATAAAAATAAGCAATGGAAACACTTTAAAGAAGGGGGGTGGGTTGTGTTAGAACAAAATTTATACAAACTTTAAAAAAGAAGGGATAACGAAATGTGAGGCTAGGTGGCACAAGCTGCCGCCCGTTACAAAGGGTAGAGCCATTACCATCCACCCATCCATCCATCAATTCTTTTTCTACGTTGTCAAGGCTAGCGTAGCTTTGAGAGTGCTGCAGCTCAGCATTTCTCCGAGAGCACGTGGCTTCGTCTTGCGTCTCATTCGCACGCGCTCCTTCAAGTAGCTTTGACAGCGTTAGAGCACTGTGGAAGCTTTGCTATACTTCGTTTCACTTCATCTGTGAGGCGAAGCCAAAGCTAGAAGCGCGAGACCAGCGCTTTTGCATTTCTCCCCAGCTCGCGCGCTCGAGCAAAAGCCTGAAGGCACGTAGCTTCCGTGCTCGCGCTTACAGTTTTGCCTTCGCTCGCACATAAGCTGAAGTATAAGCTTCGACAGCATAGCATAAGGTAATAGACCAATTGCTAAATTACCCAAGCATCAAGGAGAATGCAGGGATTGGTGTTCCACGCGCCGCACGTGCTGGCGTCAGCAGTAGCAACTTTTCTAAAGCAAATACCTACAAACAAATTGCATCTTGCACGCGCGTTCGTCAACGCTTTACTTTGGTAATTTACTTCGAATCATTTATGCGGGGAAGCCGTGCGCGTGTGGCGCGTGGAACACCAATCCCTGCATTCTCCTTGATGCTTGGGTAACATAGCAAATGGTCTATAGGCTGCTAGGACCGGTAATCTTGATGGTGTGGAATGCGCGTTGCGAAAGAACTGCTGAAGCTCGCTGTCAGCACGCGCTCAGCAGTCGCGCGCAGAGCTATGGCCGCCAGTGAATACTACAGACCGTTGCTATAGACCTGTTGCTGTCTTGACCCAAGCAATCAAGAGAATGCGAGCTGGGATGTTCCACGCGCCGCACGTGCTGGCCTCAGCAGTAGTAAATTTTCCAAAGCAAAAACCGTAAAACAAATGGCATCTTGACGCGCGTTCGTCAATGCTTTCTTTGGTTATTTACTTCAAATATTTTATACAGAAAGGCGTGCGCGTGTGGCGCGTGGAACACCAATCCCTGCATTCTCCGATGCTTGGGTAAGACAGCAAATGGTCATTGACGCCGAATAGCGTTCGACGCGAATGGCTGCCAAAAGTTCGTCCTCCCTTCGATTATTCGAGTCCGAGTTTGCGCGCAGAAAGAGGGTGTTCAGGGCTGAAATGTAAGTGAAATTAATTGCATTCGCGCGCTTTAGGGGTGGAATATAAAGTTATTTCTTAAGGAGATCGTGTAAGCGAAAGCAAATTGTTGTGTGTATGTTTAAACAGCCGGAAGTTAGTCTGCCTCAGTGGGCGTCGCGTAAGCGAGAATGAAAGAAAACGATAAGCAAGGCTTACGTCTGCTGAGTGGAATCGGCTGGACGCTAGGTACTTTTGCCTCCTATCCGCCGGTTGGAATGAACGCGTCACTGCATTCGGCGGCAACAGCAGCGCCGCGCGCTCGAGGCGCGGCGACTGCGCAGGGGAACGTTCCGGCGGTGGCGCGCGCAACGTCTACTTTCCTGCACGGCGCCTTGGATCCGGCTCATCACGTGATCGGACCTCGGCGAGGAATAGCGTGCGCGGCGGCACGTGGAAAACACGACGCAACCTGGCTCCCTGTGGAGCCTACACAGGAA